>JANAVB010006806.1:0-15477 GCA_029216955.1 Iris pallida
AATCACCAAATGATTAATCAGCAGGTGGCTTAAGATTAGAAACAGCACAAAGTTGGCATATTGGAAGAGGCTAGACCACCTCTCTTTTTCTTCTTTTTCTTCTTTTTCTTTTTGGCTTAGCAGAATGATTAAAGGTTTTTTTTTAAGAGTTTTGAAGTTTAGAACGGTTGGTATTGGTAATCTAAACTAATATAGAACCAGAAGACTTCTGGAACCCGAAACCGATCTTCATTTTTAAAAGAAGCACGGAAACCTTTTTCCAAACTAGAGAGTACCTACAAGAGAACCGAGCAATACAACGCACGAACCAAACACCGAAAACACAATCTACGCAGACACAGAGAATTTTTGACGTGGAAAACTGTAGGAAATAATAATGTCCTCCTTCTTATTGCTACGGTTTGTTACAATATATATAGTGTCTATATTTGGGCTTGGGCTTATAGGTCATATTTATATTATAAATATAATCTAACAATCTAACACCCCCCCCTCAAGTTGGAGCATGCAAGTCACAAATGTCCAACTTGGAAAGAAAAGAATCAAATACTTGCTTTCCAAGGAGCTTAGTGAAGATATCAGCCAGTTGAGTAGAAGTAGGAATATGCGAGGCTATTACGGTACCATCTCTAATAGCATTGCGAACAAAATGCAAATCCACCCCAATATGCTTACTGTGCTCATAAAACACCGGGTTCTGAGCCAGGTGCAGGGCTGACTGACTGTCACAATACACCGACATAGCAGACTCCTGGCGAATGCCTAAACACACCAATAACTCCTTCAACCATTTCAACTCACAAACAAGCGCAGCGAGAGATCGATATTCAGCTTCAGCGGAAGATCGGGAAACAGTTGGTTGTTTCTTGGTCTTCCAAGAAATAGGAGACCCCTCCAGAAACACCAACCATCCTGTAACAGGGCGGCGAGTCAAGGGACAGCTAACCCAGTCGGAATCACACCAACCAGAAAGACGGAGATCACAATCAGCTTTCAAAAGAATACCCTGTCCCGGTTCATGTTTGAGATATCTGACAACTCTCAAAGCAGTATGCCAATGATCTTGTCGATGCTTCCTGTAAGAATTGAGACAAGATATGCACAGCATAGGCTAAGTCAGGGCGAGTAAATGATAGATAAACCAACCTCCCAACCAGCCTCCGATAAGGCTCTGCATCCTCCATCTTTGGACTAGTCGATTCTGCCAGCTTGTGATTGGGCTCCATGGGAAAGCCAGCAGGTCGAGACTCCATCAAGCCGCATTCTGAAATGATGTCCAAAGCATACTTTCTTTGACACAAGGAAATGCCTTCTGCACTCCGAGCCACCTCTATGCCAAGAAAGTACTTCAACACACCAAGGTCCTTCATGTGAAAGCAAGAACTAAGGTACTTTTTGAAAGCCTCTAAAGCACCTGTGTCATTACCAGACACAATCATATCATCCACGTAGATCAAAACATGCAACTCTACCTTCCCTTTAAAAGAGAGAAAAGGGAATAATCGAAATGAGATTGAATAAATCCATAGGATATCAGGAAAGCAGTAAGCTTAGCAAACCAACAACGTAGTGCATGTTTCAATCCATATAGAGACTTACGCAGGCGACACACTTTGTTAGGTTCACTATGCAAAAATCTGGCGGACAACTTCATATACACTTTTTTCTGTCAGATCGCCATGAAGAAAAGCATTGTGCACATCCATCTGGTATAAAGTCCAGCCTCTTACAGCTGCAACAGCCAAAAATGCCCGAACTGTAGGCATCTTAGCTACCGGGGCAAATGTCTCTGAATAGTCGATCCCCTCGACCTGATGATTACCGAACACAACCAGCCGTGCCTTTAAGCGCTCAACACTGCCGTCGGATTTGTACTTTACTTTGTACACCCATCTACTTCCCAATGCTTTCTTTCCAGGAGGCAAATCGATAAGACTCCATGTTCCATTATCTTCCAGAGCCTGTATTTCAGTTTGCATAGCCGCACGCCAGCCTGAATCTTGCGAGGCCTAGCGATATGAAGTAGGCTCAACACCTGCAGTGATAGCTGCAAAAAAATCTCTGTGTCCAGCAGTAAATATGTCATAACTTAGAAATTGTGTTGGAGGATACGAAGTACCTGAGGAAGTGACGGGAACAGATGAACTGTGGTGAAGGGGGGGCTTTTACTTCGAACAGCATTCGTCACAAAATCCTGTAATCGCACTGGCTGTGATTTCTCTCATTCCTCTTCCCAATACTACCTCGCCGGGCACCTCTCGCAACACTGGATCCCTTGTATCATCAGTAGTATCCGTATCACCCCCAGCGGACTCTCCTGTCAATACTTCTGTATCTACATGTGCATCCTCGCCACTCGGTGCCGAGCCACCATCAACCCCTCCAGCCTCAGTAACTGTAGCCGGCACCATCCCAAAAACCTATATATCATCTTCCGGCACCTCAACAGATATATGGCGTGTCGCAGAAGATATCTCGCTAGCAGAGCCACCCCAGGAAATTCTTTTTCATAAAAAGTAACATCACGGGACACAAAAAATTCACCAGTCTCCAAATCATACAGTTTTTATCCCTTTTTATCAAGTGGATACCCAACAAAGATACATTTTCTGCTCCTACTAGCAAATTTATCAAGTCGAAATTTCAAATCATATGCATAGCACAGACAACCAAAAATACGTAGATGATCATACGAAGGAGCCGAACCATATAAAACTTCATAAGGAGACTTAAAATGCAAGATACTAGAAGGGTTCTATTTATCAAATAACATGCAGCCAAACACATTCCCCCAAAAATCCACGAAAAGCGAACCCTAAAATCTCAATGCCCTGGCTACATTTAAAATATGTCGATGTTTTCTTTCTACCCTTCCATTCTGCTGAAGTGTCCCAACACAGGATGTTGGAACAATATACCTTGAGATGAAAAATAATCTCGTAAATAATTAAATTTATTTCATTGTCACTCCGCACACGACGTATATCAGCCCCAAACTGACGTTTCACCATAGGAATGAATTTAAGAAACATAGAATAAACAGCACACTTATCTGTCAATAAAATAACCCAAACAGCTCTAGAAAAATCATCCACCAAAGTCAAAAATATCGTGCCCCATTAGATGATGGAACACGATATGGTCTCCACAGATCACAGTGTATAAGTTCAAAGCATCTCAAAGTACGACTACTACTATCAGGGAAGGCATCACGAGTCTGTTTAGCTTGATGACAAATATCATAAGCCTTATGAGAAAACACACTACTACCAGAGAGAAAAGGTAAAGTCTACATTACTTTATCTGAAGGATGCCCCAGTCTACTATGCCACACCTCGGAATCACTCTCTTTGTATGCCAGGATCACAGAAGCCAAAGAAGCTGGAACCTCCCCCAAAAAGTAAAGTCCACCCCTTTGTTCACCTGCTCCAATCACCATCCTCGTACTTCCGTCCTAAACAAAACACAAATCAGGAGCAAATAACATATCACAATTTCTGGCACCAATCAATTGGGAGACAGAGATCAACTTGCAAGTCAATGTCGGAACATAAAGAACATCCGTCAACACCAACGAAGCAGTCAAAATACTTTGCCTCTCAGAACAGCCTCAATAGTGCTTCCTTCAGGCAAAATCACAGGACAGACAGGGCCCTCAAAGCAATCAATTAAACCGTCACGAGAGCCTGTCACATGAAGAGTAGGCCCAGTATCGAATATCCAAGGGACAGAAGAATTCTTATCCATCAGACGATCAGAGTTTGAAGAACCAAGGTTGGAAGAATTATCGTTACCCAGCAAGCTCATCAGTTTCTGTCATTGTTCACCTGAGAGTGGTGAAGGATACCCTCCATGTATTATATCCGCCGAACTCCTAGCAAGACCAGCAGGGACACCATGACCAGCAGCGACGATATGATGAACAACCCCTGCGCCACCAGCACCACGTCCCCTATCACGTCTCTGCGGCGGTGTCGGGCCTCTGCCACCACCAGCACCACATCCGCCCTCACGCCGAGGACGAGTCTCCCACCACTATGGATAGCCAATCTTGGCAAAGCAAGTTGCAACATCATGACTTGTTTTCTTACAGTGAGTACAGATCATACCTGATTTGTCCCTGGAATATGAGGTTCTACTATTAGAAGTAGTAGAAATACGAGGTAAAGACTTGATAGCCAGCGCCATCACCTCCTCAGTAGCATATTGGACCTGAGATTTTCGTATATCCTCCTCCTCACGGGCTGCCTGGTATGACCGATCTAAACTTGGCTGAGGATCCTGAGCCAGAAGATTAGATCAGGTATGACCATACAACTCAGCATTCAACCCATATATAAAGTCCTGAAAGTGGTCTTCATTCCTCATAGCCTGTAGCTTTGCAGTAAGTTCACCACAGGTACAAGTAGGCAATGGGAAATAAGCAGCTTGTTCATCCCACAAAGACTGCAAATTTTTAAAATAGGTTTCCACAGACATCGACGCCGTTTGTTTGCACTCGACCAAAGCCACCTTAATTTGTTGCTTCCGAGTGTCGTTGCTAACAACAAATCTTTTCTCCAACAAGTTCCACAATGGATAGACCTCCTCAAAGTACGGCAAAGATTTCTTCAAAGACGGATCAATGGTATTAAGAACACATTGAACCAATAGCGCTTGCACGCATCTCCAATCAAGCAATTTACTAGCATCATTAACAGGTTTGACTTCGGTACCTTCCAGAAAAGTGATCTTTCGCCTAGAGATCAGGGAGAGACGTATCGACCGAGACCACTCAGCATAGTTCGGTCCACGAAAAGTAATAAGAGTAATGATATTTTCTGGTTGATCAGCAGAACTCAGAAAATATGGATCCTTCGGATTAGGATAATTTGGGTTGTGTGCACCGCCACCGCCAGTCACGACGGAGTAGCTGAACGCAGCATCATCTGCCATTGCGGATGTCGGATGTACAAAAATTTTGTACAATTCTGACGAATCGGCCGCGGATGGACGGGGTCGGCGGCGAATCGGCCGTGATCAGGGGCACCGAATCTGGCGCGTAGGAGCGAACGGATGTTGGGTGTATAAAATTTAGTACAACTTCGACGAATCTGCCGCTGATGGACGGGGTCGGCGGCGACTCGGCTTACGGTTGCAAAGATCTTCCTCTATATATATATATATATCTATCTAGAGATCTTCCTCTATATATATATATATATATATATATATATAAATTTTTACTAGCTGTTAAACCTGCTAGAAAAATCACTTGCTGCAAAGATTATTTCCTTGACTGATGTTGTACTCATTGCACCGCCGGCCTTGATTTGACTGATGCTGCAAAGATAATTTTTCCTTGAGTGATCAGGGGCGTATGGAGGAGCTATAAATATGATCCACCACTCTGCTATCATGGGCGCATGGCGGTGCAGTCAGGCCGGCGGATGTCGGGATCGGTTCGTCGCGGGAGCCGTCGGGATCGGCGCGGTAGCGGCCGCGAATGGTCTAGCTCGGGAGGAACTGCGGTCAGGCACGGTGTCAGGTGCAGTCAGGCGCGGGATCGGGATCGGATCGGCCGATCGGTGGATCTGCGCGGGATCGGGCGCGTAAGATGGAAAAAGTCGGCTAGGGTTTTTCTGGAGGCACTGATACCATATAGGAAATAATGATGCCCTCCTTCTCATTGCTAGGGTTTGTTACAATATATATAGTGTCTACATTTGGGCTTGGGCTTATGGGCCATATTTACTTTACAAATATAATCTAACAATCTAACAAAAACTCTTGCGAAAAAAAACCACGGGACGATCGGAGTCCAACCCTTGAGAAGCCTTCACTAATGAAATAAAGGAGTACACCCTTTACAAACTTCTCCCGATCCAACACGGATCCCCACAACACTTGGAATCTAGAAATATTGATTACAAGGCTACGAAGAACAAAGACGACGAGTAGAGATTACCCGAACATGATCCTCTTTCGAAAGAGACCTTCAATCCTCCTTCTTCTCTCCCAAAATTGTAATGGCACTCTTGCCTCCTTTTTTCTCTGTTGTATGTGTAGGAGCGTAAAAAGTGCTTCAAAGAAAGAGTCATCTCATTCATAAGTGATCTGCTTTACGCCTAGCAGAACGGGTAATTCCTTTACGCCCAAGACTAGGCTAATCAATTTACGCCTAAAGCAGGTTGATCACTTTACTCTCGGGTCAACACCCATCATTTTATGTTCAGGACAAGCTAGTCACTTTTACGCTGGACAAAGCTGTCAAGTCTTGCATTTAATGTAAACTCTGACATGAAGATATTAATGATGGCATATATCACAGAATTCAAAGGGATTTGTTTTATATAGAGACCAATATTGTCATTTAGTATATGGATTGAGCTACTTTACGCTCACAATATAGCTTCTTTTACGCACGAGGACTATACGAGCTTTTACGCTCAAAAGTTGACGTGTGCGTAAAGTCTATTTGAGCTATCTTTTACGTTCAAGGTTACTTAACAACCACTTTATGCGGGAAGTCTACGTCAAAGCTACTTTACGCTCAATCTATTGCTTTACGCTCAGAATACATTGAGGCTATTTTTACGCCCTGTTCTTTCTGATCAATTTGGAACGTGGTTTGCCTACATGGCTTTTATGCCACACATCCCGAAGAACGTGTGTACGTGCATCCTATTCTTACTGAATTGATGGGACACGTGTCAACGTATACAGAGGATGACTTTGATCGTGGGTGGCGGTTGTTAGCGTAAAGGCGGAACTTTTGCTGAGTTTTTACGCACCAGAGCCCAAGTCTATAAATAGACTTATTTTTCTCATAAGACAGACAGAGAGACAGGAGAGAATACAGAGATCAGAACTTTGAGATTTTGATTCTCCAGAGCATTCTTCTTCAACTTTTCTTTCAGAACAGAGTGAAGCAAAGCAGGAAAGCATTCGGCCTCGTCATCAGTGCCCAAGTGCGTCGATACCTTTCTGGTGACTTAGTTCTTCCAAGTTGTTCTACTTCAAGCAGTGATCTTCATCATCATCATATGGTCCAAGGAACAAAGTGATCATTTACAGATCAGACTTCTATAGCAATACTTTCCCAGAATCAAATTTGTACTTCTTGTACTTTTTTTCGTTTTATTTTCAAAAGCCAATTTTCCTGGCATTTTGTTAAGTGAAACAAAATGGCGACTCTGCTGGGGACGACCTTCTCCTCTAACAAGGAGGCGATTGCTCAAGAAGACTCCTGGCAGTTTTGGTCGGTTCGACTAAGAAGACTCTGGTTGTGCACTTCAACCAGACTGCCTATGAAGAAATGCTCCGAACTGGGGGTGGTTCTCGCCACTCCAATGTTCAAAAGTCTCGCAAAGCACGAAAAGTTTGGATTCCCAAATCCAAAGTGGTTTCTGATCTCTCTGTTGCTTCTGATGACAAGGGAATTCTTCCCACTCCTGTCGTAGGGGCTCCCGTTCGTAACGAGGCAGTCCTTACTTCAGAGTTGCACTCAAAGTGTGACGATTTATCTTCCGTTTATAACGGTGAAGATAATCAGGTTTCACGCCCACTGCGTAAGAATCAAGTTTTACGCTCAGTGGGTAAGAACCAAATTTTACGCTCAGTACATTAGAATGAATCTCCCATTCGTAATGGGGCAGACTCTAAAGTTTATGCTTCTGAGTGTAAGAATCAGTCTCCCGTCAGTGACGTGGTAGGCCCAAATAAATTACGCTCCTCGCGTAAAGCAAAATCTCCCGTCTGTGACGTGGTAGATAATCAATTTTTATGCTCCATACGTAAAGATAAGTCTCCTGTCTTTGACAGTGTAGATAAAATTCATAACGATGTTTGCACATCTAATGTGAATGTACCTAAACGTGTGTAGCATAAAAATGTCGTTGGTAAAGCTTCTGCCCTACACCAACAACCTTCTTATACTACTTTACGCAAAGTACCAAACTTACAAATTACACGCCATGAAAATGGAGTCTTTCATGCTAAATCTCAAGATTTACGCACACAACTCCAAACGCGTAAAAATATACAGTTTGGTTCTGCGAATGCAGCCAGTAATCTTCTTTATATACAAGGGACTAAATGTTATTCTACCCCAAATGTAATAAAGAAGAATACTCCATCTGTTTCTTCTGATTTACGTGAATTGCTAATACAAAAACGTAAGAACAGACAATCCCCGGTAATATTCCCCCAAGAAAAACATCATTGTGAATATCACCAGGTTGTGATCAACTGTTGTTGTTCGACTTCAAAATGGTCAGTTTTTGATCGTTTAAGTTTTAACTCGCCTCAACATCAAACTGAAGACCAAGAACACGAGCTGTCATATGTGTCAGTCAACATGGCATCTCATACTAACAGAGGACGACATCCAAGACGGAATATGTCCCAAACCCTAGGTCAACAACATTTCAACAGGCTTCTTGATTCCTTTGAAGGAGTATATCAGAATACTCGATCAAGAAGACAAAGACAATTGCAGACTTCTGATTCAGAAGCTGGGGGTACTCAATCTTTTGAGTCTGATACCGATAGTATGGATTCATACTTCTATACTAATCCCTCTATATCTTCAAGAGAGGTTGACTCCTACGCTGTTGGAGATGAACCAGAGATATCTTCTGCTAATACGGAACAACGTCTCACTGCCGTGGAGCAATCATTGAAAGACATGCTTAACATGGTGTAAAGCATGCATCAGATAATTTTGAATCAGCAAACTGCTCAACCTACAGTAATAACTCCGGTACCAGTAGCAGCACAAACTCAAGATAGTCAAGGGGCTGATATACCTTTGAATATTCAAGAGCCTGCTGTTAATCAAAATTCTGCATCTCTAGATCCCATCATTCCAAAAGATGTACCACCTCCAGTGGGGGTTACGGTACATCCAACGACTATTCAATCAAATGTGCTTCCTCAAACCAGTGAAGCCATTCAAGCAGTGCATGAACTCAAAGCACAGTTTGAAGTTTTGAGGCATAAAGATCAGCTCCAGAGGTTAGGGATTAAACAACCTTATCCTCCTCATAGGAATGATGTACCCTTTTCACCGAAGTTCAAGCCATAATCCATGGTTTTATTCGATGGAAAAGCATCTCCCAGTCAATATATCAATTACTTTGATATTATGACTGTACACTTACAAAAAAATGATGCTCTTCTCACTCGAGTGTTCATCGGGTGCCTGACGGGTTCAGCTTACGACTGGTATCGTAGCTTACCCGATAACTCTATTTCGTCTTTTGACGAATTCAAGGCAATGTTTCTCTTCCGCTTCTATGAAGGAGGTATGGACATGAACATGTCCTCCTTGATAGAAATCAAACAAAAGGAGAAAGAAGATACTCGGACGTTCATTAAACGTTTTCGACAGGCTACTCTAAGGATGCCTCCTGGTATGCCAGATTCAGCGTTGATTGATACTTGCAAGATGAATCTGCGACCATCCATTGCTGTCTTCACAGGTTTCCAATTCACAGATTGGGCTTCGTTTATCATAGCAGCAGTTTCTGCCGAGACCAATGGTAGGTTGGCTCGTGAACACGAGATGATTTTCGCTTCAGAAGATAAAGGAAAGAAAAGTAATCCTGATAATAATCCTGGCAATCGTAATGTGAAAGGAAAAGATACTCTTATGGTCAATCTTTCCAAGAACAAAACAACGCCAAATAATCAGGAATCTTCCAGGCCAAAGAAAGAATACTCTTTTAACGAAAGTGATATCCCAGGGATATTTCAATGTCTGGTGAAAAGTGATAAACTTCATATTCCAGAGCCAAAAAGGCCTAATGAGGTGAATCTGACTGACAATCCCAAATATTGTATCTATCATAGATACATTAATCATCCTACCAGTGCTTGCTATGTCTTGAAAAAGAAGATCCAAGAGCTGATAAATGGTGGCGCTATCGCTTTAACCAATGATGACCATACGGTTACGACCAATATGGTTTCTCTTCAGTTCGAGGATTTTCCTCCATAACAAGTCCCAGATGGAATTATCCCAATTCCGAAGGCGACGATAAAGATCGTGAATATTCCGCCTGCCAGGGAAGAAAATACAGGATTGCTGCCGCTCACATTGAAGAATGGTAAAATCATGTAGGTACATCCTGACTTAGTACCTGAGTTGGAAAATGAAGGTAAAACTTTAAAATCTAAGAAAGGTAAGAAAGTCAAAACCTGCAACATGATTTCTCATGTTATTCCAAATCCTGATGACTTGGATCATCTATGGGATGGCCTTCCTCTAGAAGATAGACTGAAAGAACTAAACATCTGTCCTCCAAGTCTAGCTCCTCCTACCAAGCTCAAGCTTACTCATCAGCAGTGGCTAGCCATGAATAGTGTTCCTTTATATCGGGCACAACAAGTCTTTGCTGCTTATAAAAAAGCTCTAACAGGGATTTCTCCTCGTATCCCGAATCCTTCTCCTTCCTTAACTACAGAGACGTCTATGCTTCATTCTCCTGTAGTTGCAGAGGTTTCTTCCTCTTCCTGTGCTGAAACACCTGTCCAAAGTTCACTGCCTATCCACTTGTATAGTCAGCAATCTGTCCTTCTCATGAGGAAGATGGGTTACGACTTTCAAAAGGTAGAAGGTTTGAATTATGATAAAGGAATACGTCTTCCTTTACAAATTCAAAATCAGAATTCCACTGCTGGATTGGGTTCTGAAGTTCCTCGTAACAACCCTCACAAGAAGAAGGCTAAGGGAAGAAAGACTAAATCCTGTAATATGGTACTCTCTTCTCCTGAGTCTGAAGAAGAAACTTTTGCTGGTACAAGATCTGGAAAAGAGTACCACAAAGACTATGAGGGATCCTCCAAAGAAGCAGAAGATGTAGTGGAAACTCTACCAGTTCAACCTTCTCATGTTCCTGTTAAACCGTCTGTGATTGAAAAGGGGAAACAGAAGGCAGTACGCTTTGATATTCCGTTGAAGTCTGCTTCCAGTCAGGGGGTGGTGATGAAGCCTTATAAGTTTGACATTCTAGCTCAGTTAGCCAATACTCCGGCTAGACTATCTATATTTGAACTGCTTCGCCTTTCCAGAGAAAGTAGAGAGACTTTGAGCGAAGCTTTACTTCAAGCAGATTCATGCTTAGCTCAACTCAAGACTCCTGATAATATACCAGTGTCATGTTCGCAATGTCATAGTATGATGGAAGCAATTCCCAACATCACCTTTACACAAGAGGATATGCTATTGAAACACAACAAGCATGATAGGCCTCTGTGCTACACTGGATACATCGGATCCCCTGAAATTGACAGGATTTACATTGATCCTGGGTCTTCAATTAGTATAATTCTTCAGAGTATACTAAGACCCCTGAGAATTCCTACTAGTGAGCTGACTTACACTAGTACTACGATAGTTGGTTTTAACTCTGGAAAGAGCAAACCACTGGAAAAAGATTCGTCTGCAGATTCAGATTGGTGATCTTCAAACTATGGTAACTTTTTATGTTATCAACTCGGACGTATCCTATAATATTCTTCTTGGAAGACCGTGGATTCATGAGCACAATATTGTGCCTTCAACTCTTCACCAATGTTTCAAGTATGTGGACTCCCAAGGAGTTGTGAAAACTGAGTTTGCTGATATTAATCCGTTCAAGGGTGTCGAAGCCTACTTCTCTGATTCAAGGCTTTATAAACAAGAGCATGTGAAAGAAATATCAGACATGGCTGAAGATCAATCATCATCTGAGGATCAGTCTATTAATGAAGATCCGCCAGAGGAGCAACCTTTGAAGATCATAGTCAAGGGACGAATCCAATCCCAACCTGTCAATGATCAACCTTTGATAATCAAGGTTAAAGGAAGAACTCAAACTTCATCTGAGGAATCAATAAATATTCCTGCTAAGAGCCAAGTTCAACCTTTTATGATCAAGGTCAAAAGGCGTACTTCTTGTACGAATGATCCAGAATCACCATTGATTATCAATCTTGGCAAATCTACGCAGAAGACGGATGATGGTCCACTGTTGATTAATCCGAAGCGTAGCAATCAGATTGTAAATGATTCAATATGGTTCAAGCCGATGATGAATCAGAGCCATTTGAGAATGATCCTTGGGCTCAACAGATGGATACTCAATGGGAACTTTGTTTTAAACAGCGACAGCCACCTACAGAAGATGAGGTTATCCAGATTGATGTTGGAGATAGAATTACGTCCAAACCAATATTTATCAGTAAGAATCTTTCTGAAGATGAAAAGGAAGAGCTGATAAAACTTATCAAAGATTACATTGACATCTTTGTATGGAGTTATGAGGATATGCCAGGGCTAGATCCTAAAGTTGCTACTCATAAACTCAATATTTTGCCTAATGTTAAGCCTGTAAAACAACAGCAATGGCACTTTAGACCAGATATGATGGATGCAATTGAAGCAGAAGTCAAAAAGCTGATTACATGTGGCTTTGTTAGTGAAAAACAACACCCAGATTGGGTGGCCAATATTGTTCATGTTATGAAGAAGAACGGAAAAGTCCAAGTTTGTATAGATTACCGAGATCTTAATACGACTTGTCCAAAGGACGAATTTCCACTTCCCATTACTGATGTCATGATAGACAATACATGCGGTTTTGAACGTATGTCTTTCATGGACGGATTCTCAGGATACAATCAGATCAAGATGCATCCGGAAGATGAGAAGCATATATCTTTTCGAACACCTCTTGGGGTTTACTGCTATACAGTTATGCCGTTTGGTCTTAAAAACGTCGGTGCCACATATCAACGGGCTATGAGCAATATCTTTCAAGAACATCTACGGAAAATAGTTGAATGCTACGTAGATGACATTGCTGTTAAAAGTCGGTCAAAGAATGATCATATTCAGGACTTGAAGACAGTATTTGAATTGATGCGCCAACATCAATTGAAAATGAACCCTACTAAGTCTTTCTTAGGGGTTTCTAGTGGCAAGTTTTTAGGATTTGTCATTACCTCTCAAGGCATCCATGTTGATCCTGATAAGGTTAAAGCAATTCTTGAAATGCGTCCTCCTCGTAATCTGAAAGAACTTCGTGACTTTCAGGGCCGTATTGCTTATATCAGAAGATTTATATCTAATCTTTCTGGGAGATGTCAACCTTTCTCCCGTCTATTAAAGAAAGGGGTATCTTTCGTCTGGGATGAAGCGTGTCAAAAAGCCTTCAATGACATTAAGCAATATCTTACAAACCCGCTTGTTCTGGTACCTCCGGTGATAGGAAGACCATTTTTGCTATATGTTCGAGCCTTGGATCATTCACTTGGCGCTCTTCTGGCATAGAAAAGTGATATGGGTCATGAACAAATAATATATTATCTGAGCAGAATGATGGTCGGAGCTGAACACAGATATACTCATATGGAAAAGGAATGTCTAGCTTTGGTTTTTGCCATCCAAAAGACAAGGCATTATGTCACTGGACAGACTATTCATGTCATCTCCAGAATAAATCCCATTCGGGTATTGATGAGAAAACTGAGCATTCTTAATTCCAGGATAGCTACCTGGGCGATGTTGCTCACTCCTTATGACATGGTTTATGTGCCTCAAAAATCAGTGAAGGGCCAAGCGTTAGCTGATTTCTTAGCTTCTCATCCTATACCTGAAACTTCGAAGTTATATGAAGACATTCCAGACGAAGTAGTGGATTGTAACATGACTTTGAAGAATGATATATGGCAATTATATTTTGATGAAGCATCACGAGTGGGACCTAAAGGCAATATTGTCTCTGGGGTAGGAATTATCTTGGTTTCTCCTGACAAAATGGTCATATACCGTGCCTATTCTCTTAATGAGCCATGCTCTAACAATGTAGCAGAATATAATGCTCTATTGATTGGTCTCCAAGTAGCAAAATAATTGGATATTGAATTCTTAGAGGCTTATGGAGATTCTCAATTGATCGTTTATCAAGTTAGAGGGACTTATGAAGTCAGAAATCCTGATCTCATCCCCTATCAGCAGGTGGTAGTCGAGTTGGTCCTATCATTCAAAGGATTCTTCATTGAATTTGTACTACGTTCTCAGAATGTGGAGGCTGATGCTCTTGCCAGTTTAGCTGCAGACTTGGCTGACCCAATCCGAAGGCAAAATACAATTACTTTGTTGGACCGAAACTTGTTCTGTGTGAAGAGTAATCTGCATATTGAACAAAG
The DNA here is from genome assembly GCA_029216955.1 of Iris pallida. NCBI lineage: Eukaryota > Viridiplantae > Streptophyta > Magnoliopsida > Asparagales > Iridaceae > Iris > Iris pallida. The sequence goes on from JANAVB010006806.1 coordinate 14,176, forward strand.
TTATGTTACAGAGGCAAGTTCCCAGCAGAAAGATTGGAGAACTCCATTCATTGATTATGCAGTTCATGGGATTTTGCCTGAAGATCCTAAAGAAGCTGCATCAATTAAGAGACGATCGTTTCGATTCTATTATGATTCGTCTTTACATATGCTATATCGTCGTTCATATGACGGACTCTTACTGCGCTGTCTTTCAGAAAGTGAAGCCAAACAAATACTGCGTGAGGCTCATGATGGTGTCTGTGGTGCTCATCAACCGGTTCCAAAGTTACAAGATCGCATTCGAAGAATGGGGTATTATTGGCCCTCTATGATAGCAGATGCTGTAGACTATGCCAGAAGATGTAAAGCATATCAGATTCATGCTGATTTTATTCATCAGCCGTCTGAATTTCTACATCCTACAGCAGCCTTCTGGCCTTTCGAAGCTTGGGGTATGGACATCATTGGTCCTATTAACCCTCCTTCTGTCAAAGGACATCGATTTATACTAGCTATAACCGATTACTTTTCGAAGTGAGCAGAAGTAGTTCCCCTTGCTGAAGTGAAAATATCTAATGTAATCAGCTTCACTAAACATCATGTCATTTATCGCTTCGGGATTCCTTGACGAATAATTCATGACAATGGACCACAATTTGCCAGTCAGGCATTTTATCGGTTCTGTGACAAAAATCGAATTCAAAATCTGGCTTCTACGGCTTATAATCCAGCTGCTAATGGTTTAGCTGAAGCCTTCAACAAAATGATCATCAAATTTCTCAAAACGTTTGTCTCTTCTAATAAAAGAGATTGGAATGAGAAGCTTGGAAAATATTTATGGGCATATCGAACAACGGTCCGGACTCCTACTGGTTTTACACCATTTTTACTGGTTTATGGATGTGAAGCTGTCCTCCCATTGGAAATCCAGATCCCTTTTCTTCGAATTGCTATTGCTAATGAGCTAACTACAAAAAATAATGATCGCTTACGACTCCAAGAACTTGAAGGATTGGACGAGAAGCGTCTTCAAGCACAACAGCATATTGAGCTATATCAAGCCCGTATATCTCGAACTTTTAATCGTAAAGTCAAGGAGAGGGTATTTAAAGTTGGCGAGCTTGTATTAGCTGTTCGGAGACCAATGGTGATGACTCACAAAAGCAAAGGGAAATTCCTAGCGAAATGGGAAGGCCCGTATGTAATTGAGTCCGTGTTCTCCAATGGTGCCTATCGGTTGTCAAAACCCAATGGAGATCTACTCATGCTGCCGATCAATGGCAAATTTCTTAAGAAATACTATGTATAAAAAGAGAAGAC
>JANAVB010006807.1:0-24702 GCA_029216955.1 Iris pallida
AGTCTTAGGCCTGATTTGGTTCACGGAAGGGAAATTAATTTCCTTCTACTTTCCATAGAATGGGAAAGTAGAATTTTTGTCACATTTTCTTTCTATTGTTTGGTAAAACAAGAAAACCACCTAGGAAAGACTTTGATTTTAGTTTGGTTGGTGCAGGAAAGGAAAGCAAAAATATATCAATGTTCCAATAATATCCTTACCCTTTAAAATAAAAAATGACATTATGAATATCCAAAGGGACCCAGAATACGAGGAGTTAATGGTAAAATAAGCAATAACACATGGTTAGTTTTGTCATAATTTTTTGTAATAAATGTTGAAAAATGAGGAGGAAAAATCAATCCCATGAGTCATGAGTGGAACCATATTCCCTTCAATTTTTTCTCTTGTCAGGAAATTGATTTCCAAGTTCGTGGCTACCAAACAAAGGAAAGGAACAACTTTTCTTTCCTGGTTCCTTAAATCCATGAACCAAACGAGGCCTTAAAGTGTGTTTGGTAGAAAGAAAAAGTGGAAGAAAGAAAAATAGAGGAGAAAAAGTGGAAATAAAGATTTATTTTCTCTTTTGGTATGGAAGGAAAATAGGAAGGAAAGAAAAGGGGAAGAATTACTTTTCCCTCCTCATCTGTGAAATTCAATCCTCCCAAAAGTAGGAAAAAAAATTGGAAGAAAAAGTAAAGATTTGTATTAATTAACAATTATACCACAATATGAATGTATCATTTAAAAATTATTATGAAATCAAATGGTAAATAAATGTTTTAGTTTAGGATAAAATTGGTAAACCCTATATTTTTTACTGTCTTTCTTTCTTTTCACTTTTCTTCCATACCAAACGAAGGAAAGTGCATTTTTTTGAGTTATTTGTATTTACTCCCCCAATTGCTAATCCTATTTCTACTTTCCCTCCAATTTATTTTAATTAGTGTTACCCGTCCAATCTTTGGGTAAAGTGCAAATAAACCCTCCTTAGATTTACGTTTTTGCATTTGAAGACCCCTTGTTTAAAAAAACCCACATTTTAATTTTTGCTTAGTTTGCACCCATGTCATTAACAGGCGTTAAAATACGTCTAAAAATACGATTTTATCCCCCTACTCTTTCCTCCTCTCTCTCCTATGGTGGGGACTTGTCAAGGGACCGACTAGAGGAGAAGAGAGGGTGGCCGGCCAGCGGAGGGAGGATGGGACATGTCGAGCTAGGGTTGAGCATTCGGTTAATTCGGTTCAAAATGAACCAAAAATCGAATAAGCAAAATCAAAACCGAACCGAATTGGCCCATAACCAAATCAAACCGAACCAAATTAAATTGGTTCGATTCTTGTTTATTCGGTTTATTTGCACTTTTTGTTAATATATATAGTACTTAAATATACCTAAATTTATTTAGTATATATCTGTAATATATATGTAATGCCCCGTTCCGCACGGTGCATTATGCTGAGTCGTTGACTCAAAGAGTTGCGTTGACCCGATTACGTATCGATGCGAATCGATACAAAGTGTTAAGTTGTCCCGAGGAATGCATCGAACTAAGTCGATGCGAAGAGTTGCCTTGTCCCAAAGAATGCATCAAGTGAATCGATGCGAAGCGCCGCATTGCCCCGAAGGATGAGTGCGTTGAATCGGCTCGAAGATTCTAAGAAATCGAATCGACCAAGGCGCAAGTCCGAATCGATGCAAGTATTGATTTTAGTTGGTTTCGTGTGCAGGTTATACTTTGACAGGAAAATATTAGAGGTCGATCTTTTGCAATATTTAGTAAGGGGTCCGCAAAATCAAATCGTCGCCTTGCGACGGGCTGAGACTTGGACACGCTAAGGCAAATCAGACGTATGATTCAATAAAGCACGAAGTGCTCGAATGGCTAAGTCAGGAGAGTGGCCGTGCAACGAAGTTAGGAAATCGAGCCGCATCGGCTCGGCGAAACGACAAAGGCGTATCGACTCAAGGTGGAAGGATTGACTTCTTTTTACTCCTTCATTCGATAAGTCAAATATATCATTGTATGCCGAGTTAACCTATCAACGCCACGGGCGTGGCTCGATAGAGAGATAAACGTAGTGTGTGTCGAACACTAGATAGAACAATTGAAATGAATCGTACGGCAAACGTACGAGTCGCTATGGAACATTGGATATCGCAAGGCGAGCGCCTCGGTGCGCAAGCCGCAAGAACATGGGATAACTGTACTCGGTGAGTGCCTTAGTGCACGAACCATACCGTGCCTTTGTGTACGAGTTAGAACGGCTAGAACATTGAAAGACAATAGGCGAGCGCCCTAGCGCGCAGCCACGGACATTGAATGCTACGTCATAGAACATCGAAATACGGTCGAAACGTGCCTACGTGCACGGGATAATAAAAGATGGCTTCGTTGCGAGAGAATGCAGTTGTGGCATGAATGTGGCAGAACTGTCGGATATGACATAATGTCTCGAAAGGTGTTCGGGACCTTCGGTCGTTCGGTTGACGAGCATTGAGTTGAGGCATGATGCCATTGAAACATTGAAACGACGCATGAAGCGTAAGAACATAGAAAGTTAACGGAAGAAATACGAGATGATAATGCGGCATGGTGTCCTTCGAAATGTTCGGGGCCTTCGGGCGTTCGATGAGAACATTCGGGCGTTGTGCCAATTGAAATAGAGATAAGCGAACTTGCTTGGTTGTATGAAATATAAGATTTGTTGCATGGTCAAATGGACTTAAAGATATAAAAGCCCATGCATGGGTATTCCCTCGAACGCGGCGCGCCAGGGCGCTGGGACCGTTCGGCCTAGGAGGGATTCGTTTACGGTATTGTTGGTGCACTTCATTTAGAAGGTAGCGACCTTCTGGTGAATGTGATAAGTCACTTGCTGCGATTATTTCGGTGGCCTCTGATGTTGGTTAGCAACCGCACAGAGTTAACATCGTCTTATGTTTCGATTCGATAAATATAAGTCCATTCTAGCCCAAAAAGCTAGTGACCTTCATATAGTTAAGGGCGACGGGTTTGGAAGTGCAAGGTATGCATATATCCTGCATGGACGAATCCTGAATAGCGAGCACTTATAACATGACAGGAAAAACTGATAGGCGTATTCACCTTACGTCGGTGCAAGGGCGAGTGCGTCGACTTAGTAAGAGTCGCACCACGAATCAAACACGAGAATGCTTGCTTGCTTGCCTATTCAATTCGATAACATGCTTGCTATGATAACATGCTTTACGCCTTCGAATATGCCATGAAATTGACCCTAAGAAGAACATAGCAAGATCATAAGCTAAGTTGCATGATTCAACATAAATATTAAAATGTCGGTTTGGAAAGAAGATATTTGCTTCAGTACATGCGAGGACGAACGTACTGATCCTCCACCAGCTTCATACAGGGTACAGAAAATGGACTGCCCGTGGCGAAGCGTTGCTTGAACGCGTTGAGGCTTGGAATGCCGAAGCGTATTGAAGCGTACGATCGTTTGACGCTCGGACTCACGACAAGATTGATGCGGCTGAGATATAGAAGGCATGATATATGGAACGGCGAAATCCTTTGTGGGCAAGAGAGAACCTGAGTGTTGTAGCCAATCTGGCAAATTCCGTTAGGCTATCGAAAGCCTTTGTAATCTGATTTCGAATATCAATAAAGAGAATCATTTTCGTATACTCTGTTTCCTTTCATTGTTAACGTTCAATTCAAAGATAACCATTTGAGAACTTGTCATCTTGTCTTGCACAAGCGCAACTCCAGGCTCGTGCGGCATCACGCCCCAGCGAGGACGATGATTCGGGTGATTCCGGGTCGGAGCGTGACAAATTTGGTATCAGAGCTCTAGGCTCAATTTTCTCTGGACGCTTGCTTCATTTCAGTTCTAAAAGTTGTCCACCACCAATCGAAATCACTCTTGACTCTACTCGATGCCGCACTGGATGTTCCATACAATAAGTCTAATACAAATCATGTAATTTTGCCGCGTGTTGTTTGGAAATTACATGGTGTTAGTTGGAAAAGTCGAAAAAGGTTTGTTGCTGCAAGTACAACAAGTTACGAGATATAAATTCGAGAATTTGTTGCCGTAGATGCAACACGTCGTGAATTATGGTTTGAGATATTCGTTGTTTACAACGAACGATACGAGAAATGTTGGTTGCATCGATACAATGATAGTCGTGGAATGTTGCTGCAGCAATTGCCGCGCGTTGATTGTAAACTATGCGTTGAAAAGAAATGAAAGTTGATATGGAATGTGTCGAACGGATTCACATATCGATTTTGAATGTGCGTTTGCGATGAAAAGCGGTAAGTCAATATCGAATGTGTTGAAACAGATTTGAGCATTGACTTTGAATGTCGGAAAGGAAATGTTGCACGATGTGCAATGCATTTCGAGAATAAATCGAAGCACGAGGTGCGGTAAATATCGGAAATAAATCGTTGTACGATGTGCAATGCGTATTGAAAGTAAAATATTGCACGTGGTGCAACGTATGTCAAAAGTAAAATTATTGTACGTGGTGCAACGCGTATCAAAGTAATCGCTGCACGAAGTACAACAGATATCAAGAATGAAATTTTGCACAAGATGCAACGAAAGAAAACAAATGTTATAAATCGAGAAACGAAATCGGTTCGGTTGCGCGCCGAGCTGTGTTGGCAAATGAATGCATTGGCCGAGTTGCGTCGGATTTTGATTAATCAGAGTTACGGTTGTGATCAAGCAAGATCACTGCGGAAGTCGTGAGTCGGAAGAGATCGTCGGTTCATAAAAAGAGTAAGTTGCGACGGAAGTAACTTGATTTCCGGGTGGTATATGGCATACCACCGATGCAATCAATGGCTCAATTCCGAGTGGTATATGCAATACCACTTGTACGATGAATTGCATCGACGTTTTGTGAGAATTACGAAAGGTTTGTCCGCAACGGACGAGATAGCACCGAGACTCGATTGAGAATTTGTACGACGGCATGTTGATGCAAGTGTTCTTCGATGATCGGTTAGAACGGTAAGGCGGGACTTGTAACATTGAAAGATACGTCGATTAAAAATTTATGTGTCGGTCGAATGACGGGAACTAGCGAAACGATTATGCCTTGAGGCAACAATCGGATCGACGGGATAGGAAAGTCGAAACGTTGAAATCGAACCGCACGACTTGCGATCCCGATTGAAATGTTGGGCGAGACGAATCGAATTGTACGACTAGCGATCTCGATAGAAATGTTTGGCTAGGCGAATCGAATCGTACGACTTGCGATTTCGATAAAGAATGTTGGGCGATGCGAATTGTAATCGAATCGCACGATGTGCGATTTCGGTCAGAAAGTTGGTTGACGCGAGTAATCGTGCCTAAGAAATAGTTGGCTACGTTACGACGAAACTCATTTGAGTACGACTGAAAACACGCAAAACTTAGAGGGCGGGATCGTATGACTTGAGGGTTCGATGTTGGATAATTGGTAACTCAGTTACGCGATCAAAGTATAGCGGGATGCGACAAATCGGAGAATGAGTCGATGCGTATGGAAAAGTTCGTTGCGAACTTGGATGTATGCGATACGAGTTAAGTTAACGTTGAAACGGATTCAAAGTTAACCCTTACGTTATCGAAATGGATACGGCGTATCGAGATCGATACGTAAGGAAGCGTAAGCACGATGTGAGAATACAAAATAGAGTGTGCCTCGCGCTATGAAATTTTGTAAGTAACGATGCGAGAATGAACGAACTTGGTTGATCGTAAACTTTGTGAATTATCAAAGACGAGAATATAAGTCATCGACGATTGCTCGATGCGTATGGCATCTCGTGTGTCGACCGCGAAAATAAGATAGACTCGAACTCGATACGAGTAGATGTTTCATAAATTGCGAAATCATCGACGGCCGTGTATGACTTTACTCGGAGGATAGTTGCGCATCAGTTGTGCCGATAGAAATGGTATTGGTCCAGAATTGGATAGTCGCATAAAATCGTCAGAACGTGATTTAGCTCCGAAATAAGATATAGCATGGTTCGTAGTAAACTGTCATTCGGTGATGATCCACAATTATCGAGCATCGTTTCGGGGCGGCTGATCCTAGAAGACTTGATCGGCAAATCAAATTGAATGAATGTTGCAGACCATAAGATGACCCATGCGATATCGCATATGAGATTGCATCGATAACAAATATAACATGGTGCATGTTGACGATAAGTCTAGGCGATCGAGAATTGTTGGAACAAATTTCGATTGAGAATGATGTAGCTAGATTTGGAGTATTCGTCGAATGAATGCTTGAATGGTTAAGTTGGTCGACGATAGAACTTGAAATTCACCAACAAACTTGGTGATTCGGATAGGCGAGTGCGAGAGTCGTGTTATGCACGAGAGGGAACGATAAGGGAATGACTTACGAGTCATGTCGTTAGATACAAATTCACCTTGCAATTGAGCTTGCGTGAACCGAACCTACATTCGATGTTGCGAGACGGATAAGTTAGAAATTTGGCTAGTGAATTCCTACTCGTTAGGAAATCGAACGTAAGGCGCATCGTAAAGACCTTCGTGTCAAGGCGATCGTTGTCTTGAGCACTGTCGCCTTGATGTAAACTTTGTATCGGATAGATTATGGCCTTTGTGCAATGTCAATTTAAACTTGCGTCGGAAGGATTTGAGCACGGTGTCTAGGTAAGTCACCTAGCGGACGTAGTCCTGAATGTTGATGCTTTTGTAAGTCAACAAAAGAGAATCATGTCGAGATATGATACGAAGTGAAATATCAGAAATTGTTGGATAGTGACGTCGAACGCAAGGCGTTGCGGAGACTCGTTGTGATTGGATGCGCGACGGCTTGACGCGACGCGTAGAATTGATAGTCCCGATAAAACAGACAAAGTGAGAAATGCGATTTTTGAATCGTATCGTGTACCTTGACTTATGTTGGACGATCGTGTATGTATCAATATGCATGTCTACCGTATTTTGAAATGTTCTATAACTTAGCATTCAATGTTCGGGGCTTGCGCGATATGGCGCTCGCCTATTGTCTTTCAATGTTCTAGCCGTTCTAACTCGTGCGCGAAGGCACGGTATGGTTCGTGCACTAAGGCACTCGCCGAGTACAGTTATCCCATGTTATTGCGGCTTGCGCACCGAGGCGCTCGCCTTAGCGATATCCAATATTCCGTAGCGACTTGTGCATTTGATGCACTTTTCATTTCAATTGTACTAACTTAGTGTTCGACACACGTTATAATTTACTTCCGATCGGACCACGCCCGTGGCGTCGATAGGTTAACTTTTAGCATACAATGATACATTTGACTTATCGAATGAAGGAGTAAAAAGAAGTCAATCCTCCCACCTTGAATCGATTTGCCTTTGTCGTTTCGCCGAGCCGATGCGGCTCGATTTCATAACTTTATTGCACGGCCACTCTCCTGACTTAGCCATTCGAGCACTTCGTGCTTATTGAGTTTGTACGTCCGATTTGCCTTAGCGTGCCAACGCTTCCGTCCGTCGCAAGGCGTCGATTTGGTTCCGCAGACCCCTTACTAAATATTGCCGAAGATCGACCTCTAATATTTTCGTGTCAAAGTATAACCTGCACACGAAACCAACTAAAATCAATACTTGCATCGATTCGGACTTGCGCCTTGGTCGATTCGATTTCTCAGAATCTTCGAGCCGATTCAAGGCACTCATCCTTTGGGGCAATGCGACGCTTTGCATCGATTCACTCGATGCATTCTTTCGGGACAAGGCAACTCTTCGCATCGACTTAGTTCGATGCGTTGCTCGGGACAACGTAACTCTCGTATCGATTCGCATCGATACTTACGCGCAACTCTTCGAGTCAACGACTCAGCATAATGCACCGTGCGGAGCGGGGCATTACAGAATATACCACTCAAAACAAGGTTCGTCCCGAACCGAAACCAATACTAAATTTTCCAAGGGTTTCATTAGATCGTTCCACGATCTCGTCTCACCATCGTTTGGATCGTACAACTTAGTTTGGAATCATACACATATTTTAGGCGTCCCACCAATATACGCATTTCAGCCAAGCTCAGTTGTAAGATATCGGAACAACGCTAACATGTAACTTCTCATTCTCAATCACTTACCATCTCGTATTCTAAATCGGAGTTGGCTCTATTACTTGTTCTCGCAATTCTAGCGCACATGCATATTGATACATGCGTGATCATCTAACAAAATCAAGGCACATGATGCGATTCAAAAATTGCATTTCTCACTTTGTATGTTTCATCGGGACTATCAATTCTACGCGTCGCGTAAAGCCGTCGTGCATCCGATCACAACGAGTCTCCGCACGCCGTGCGCTCGGCGTCACTATCCAACGATTTCTGATGTTTTACTTCGTATCCTATCTCGACATGGTTTTCTTTTGTTGACTTGCAAAAGCATCAACATTCGGACTACGTCCGCTAGGTGACTTACCTAGACACCGTGCTCAAATCCTTCCACGCAAGTTTAAATTGACATTGTACAAAGGCCACAATCTATCCGACACGAAAGTTTACATCAAGGCGATGGTGCTCAAGACAACGATCGCCTTGACACGAATGTCTTAACGACGCATCTTACATTCAATTTCCTAACGAGTAGGAATTCACTAGCTAAATTCCTAACTTATCCGTCTCGCAACATCGAACAAAATTTCGATTTCATGCAAGCTCAGTTGCAAGGTGAATCCGAATCTAACGACATGACTCGTAAGCCATTTCCTTATCATTCCCTCTCGTGCATAGCACGTTCCTCGCAATCGCCTAGACTTATCATCAACATGCACCGTGTTATATTTGTTATCGGTGCAATCTCATATGCGATATCGCATGGGTCATCTTACGGTCTGCAGCATTCATTTGATTTGGCGGTCAAGTCTTCTAGGATCAGCTATCCCGAAGCTACATTCGATAATTGTGGATCATTAACGAAGGACAGTTTAATACGAACCATGCTATATCTTATTTCGGAGCCAAATCACGTTCCGACGACTCTATACGAATACCCAATTTCGGACACAACCATTTCTATCGGCACAACTTGATGCACAACTATCCTCCGAGTCAAGTCATGCACTGCCGTCGATGATTCCGTAATTTACGAAACATCTACTCGTATCGAATTCGAGTCTATCTTATTCGCGGGTCGACACACGAGATGCTATACGCATCGAGCAATCGTCGATGACTTATAGTCTCGTCTCGATCAATCGTAAAGTTCACGATCAACCAGTCCGTTCTTTCTCGTATTGTTACTTACAAAATTCCATAGCACGAGGCACACTCTATTTTGCATTCTCACATCGCTTACGTTTCCTTACGTATCGATCTCGATACGCCGTATCCATTTCGATAACGTAAGGGTCAACTTTGAATCCGTTTCAACGTCAACTTAGTTCGCATCGCATACATCCAAGTTCGCAACGAACTTTTCCATACGCATCGACTCGTTCTCCGATTTTGCCGCATCCCGCTATACTTCGATCGCGTAACTGAGTTACCGATTATCCAACATCGAACCCTCAAGTCATACGATCTCGCCCTCTAAGTTTCTCGTGGTTTCAGTCGTACTCAAATGAGTTTTGCCGTAACGTAACCAACTATTTCTTAGGCATGATTACTCCCGTCAACCAACTCTTCACCGAAGTCGCATATCGTGCGATTCGATTACAATTTGCATCGCCCCATATTTCTATCGAAATTGCAAATTGTGCGATTCGATTCGCCTAGCCGAACATTTCTATCGAGATCATAAGTCGTGCGATTCGATTCGCCTCGCCCAACATTTTCATCGAGCTCGCAAGTCGTGCGGTTCGATTTCAACGTTTCGAATTTCCTATCCCGTCGATCCGATTGTTGCCTCAAGGCATAATCGTTTCGCTAGTTCCCGTCATTCGACTGACACATAAATTTTCAATCGACGTAATCGTTCAATGTTACAAGTCCCGTCTTACCGTTCTAACCGATCATTGAAGAACACTTGCATCAACATGTCGTCATACAAATCCTCAATCGAGTCTCGGTGCTACCCCGTCCGTTGCGGACAAACCTTCCGCAATTCTCACAATACGTCGATGCAATTCATCGTACAAATGGTATTACATATACCACTCGGAATCGAGCCATTCATTGCATCGGTGGTATGCCATATACCACCCAGAATTCAAGTTACTTCCGTCGCAACGTACTCTTTACGAACTAACGATCTCTTCCGACTCACGATTTCTGCAGTGATCGTGCTTGATCACAACCGTAACTTTGATTAATTCAAATCCGATACAACTCAGCCAATGCATTCATTTGCCAACACAAGCTCGGCACGCAACCGAACCAATTTCGTTTCTCGATTTATAACTTTTGTTTTCTTCCGTTGCATCTCGTGCAAAGTTTTACTTTCGATACGCATTGCACCCCGTGCAACAATTTTATTTTCGATACGCATTGCACCTTGTACAACATTTTATTTCCGACATTTCAAAGTCAATGCTCAAATCCGTTCAACACATTCGATATTGACTTATCGCTTTTCCTCGCAACGCACATTCGAAATCGATATGTGAATCCGTTCGACACATTCAATATCAATTTTTTATTTTCTTTTTAACGCATCATTTACAATCAACGCGTGGTAATTGCTGCAGCAACATTCCACGACTATCATCGTATTGATGCAACCAACATTTCTCGTATCGTTCGTTGCAACCAACGAATATCTCGAATTACGATTTACGATGTGTTGTATCCCGCGGCAACAAATCTTTGAATTCACATCTCGCAACTTGTTGCACTTACAGCAACAAACATTTTCCGACTTTCCCACGAATACCATATAATTTCCAAACAACACGCAGCAAAATTACATGGTTTGTATTAGACTTATTGTATGGAACATCCAGTGCGGCATCGAGTAGAGTCAAGAGTGATTTCGATTGGTGGTGGGCAACTTTTAGAACTGAAATGAAGCAAGCGTCCAGAGGAAATTGAGCCTAGAGCTCTGATACCAATTTGTCACGCCCCGACCCGGAATCACCCGAATCATCGTCCTCGCTGGGGCGTGATGCCGCACGAGCCTGGAGTTGCGCTCGTGCAAGGCAAGATGACAAGTTCTCAATTGGTTATCTTTTGAGTTGATATTCACAACGAAAGGAAAATAGAGTATATGAAACAAATCTTTTTATTGATATTCGAAATCAGATTACAAGGCTTTCGATAGCCTAAAAATATATGCCAGATTGGCTACAACACTCAGGTTCTCTCTTGCCCACAAAGGATTTCACCGTTCCATACATCATGCCTTTTATATCTCGGCCGCATCAATCCTGTCGCGAGTCCGAGCGTCAAGCGATCGCACGCTTCAATACGCTTCGGCATTTCCGAGCCTCAACGCTTTCAAGCAACACTTCGCCTCGAGCCATCCATTTCCTGTACCCTGCATGAAGCTGGTGGGGGATCAGTACGATCGTCCTCGCATGTACTGAATCAAAGATCATCTTTCCAAACCGACATTTGTAATATTTATGTTGAATCATGCAACTTAGCTTATGATCTTGCTATGTTCTCCTTAGGGTCAATTTCATGGCATAATTCGAAAGCGTAAAGCATGTTAGCATAGCAGCATGTTATCGAATTAAATAGGCAAGCAAGCAATCCCGTGTTTGATTTGTGGCGCGACTTACCAAGCCGACGCACTCGCCCTTGCACCGACGCAAGGTGAATACGCCTATCAGAATTCCCTGTCATGTTATAGTGCTCTCTATGCGGATCTACACACGCACGATATGAGTGTACCTTGCGCTTTTGACCCAGGATCCGTCCATGCAGGATATACGTATACCTTGCACTTCCAACCCATCGCCCTTAACTATATGAAGGTCACTAGCTTGTCACAGCTAGAATGGACTTATACTCATCGAATCGAAAATATAAGACGATGGTAATTCTGTGCGGTTGCTAACCAACAGTCAGAGGCCACCGAAATAATCGCGCGCAAGTGGCTTATCACATTCACTAGAAGGTCGCTACCCGTCTAAATGAAGTGCACCAACAATGCCGAAAACGAAATCCCTCCTAGGCCGAACGGTCCCAGCGCCCTGGCGCGCCGCGTTCGAGGGATGCCCATGCACGGGCTTTTATATTCTTTAAGTCCATTTGACCATTTAACCATGCAACGAATCTTATATTTCATACAACCAAGCAAGTTCGCTTATCGCTATTTCAATTGGCACAACGCCCCCAATGTCCTCAACGAACGCCCTAAGGCCATGAACATTTCGAAGGGCACCATGCTGCGTCGACAGTTATGCCATATCCGTGCCACAACTGTTCTTCTCGTCGCAACGACGCCATCTTTGATAAGTATTGTGCAGCTGCACGCATTCGCCGTCTTTTGTGATCTCGTACACGTAGGCACGTTTCTACCGCATTTCGAAATGTTCTATAACTTAGCATTCAATGTTCGGGGCTTGCGCGATATGGCGCTCGCCTATTGTCTTTCAATGTTCTAGCCGTTCTAACTCGTGCACGAAGGCACGGTATGGTTCGTGCACTAAGGCACTCGCCGAGTACAGATATCCCATGTTATTGTGGCTTGCGCACCGAGGCGCTCGCCTTAGCGATATCCAATATTCCGTAGCGACTTGGGCATTTGATGCACGTTTCATTTCAATTGTACTAACTTAGTGTTCGACACACGTTATGATTTACTTCCGATCGGACCACGCCCGTGGCGTCGATAGGTTAACTTTTAGCATACAATGATACATTTGACTTATCGAATGAAGGAGTAAAAAGAAGTCAATCCTCCTACCTTGAATCGATTTGCCTTTGTCGTTTCGCCGAGCCGATGCGGCTCGATTTCATAACTTTGTTGTACGGCCACTCTCCTGACTTAGCCATTCGAGCACTTCGTGCTTATTGAGTTTGTACGTCCGATTTGTCTTAGCGTGCCAACGCTTCCGTCCGTCGCAAGGCGTCGATTTGGTTCCGCAGACCCCTTACTAAATATTGCCGAAGATCGACCTCTAATATTTTCGTGTCAAAGTATAACCTGCACACGAAACCAACTAAAATCAATACTTGCATCGATTCGGACTTGCGCCTTGGTCGATTCGATTTTTCAGAATCTTCGAGCCGATTCAAGGCACTCATCCTTTGGGGCAATGCGGCGCTTCGCATCGATTCATTCGATGCATTCTTTCGGGACAAGGCAACTCTTCGCATCGACTTAGTTCGATGCATTGCTCGGGACAACGTAACTCTCGTATCGATTCGCATCGATACTTAATCGGGTCAACGCGCAACTCTTCGAGTCAACGACTCAGCATAATGCACCGTGCGGAGCGGGGCATTACAAATGAAACCCTTGGAAATTTAGTATTGGTTTCGGTTCGGGATGAACCTTGTTTTGAGTGGTATATTCTGTAATGCCCCGCTCCGTACGGTGCATTATGCTGAGTCGTTGACTCAAAGAGTTGCGTTGACCCGATTACGTATCGATGCTAATCGATACAAAGTGTTAAGTTGTCCCGATGAATGCATCGAACTAAGTCGATGCGAAGAGTTGCCTTGTCCCAAAGAATGCATCGAGTGAATCGATGCGAAGCGCCGCGTTGCCCCGAAGGATGAGTGCGTTGAATCGGCTCGAAGATTCTAAGAAATCGAATCGACCAAGGCGCAAGTCCGAATCGATACAAGTATTGATTTTAGTTGGTTTCGTGTGCAGGTTATACTTGACAGGAAAATATTAGAGGTCGATCTTTTGCAATATTTAGTAAGGGGTCCGCAAAATCAAATCGTCGCCTTGCGACGGGCTGAGACTTGGGCACGCTAAGGCAAATCAGACGTATGATTCAATAAAACACGAAGTGCTCGAATGGCTAAGTCAGGAGAGTGGCCGTGCAACGAAGTTAGGGAATCGAGCCGCATCGGCTCGACGAAACGACAAAGGCGTATCGACTCAAGGTGGGAGGATTGACTTCTTTTTACTCCTTCATTCGATAAGTCAAATATATCATTGTATGCTGAGTTAACCTATCAACGCCACGGGCGTGGCTCGATAGAGAGATAAACGTAGTGTGTGTCGAACACTAGATAGAACAATTGAAATGAATCGTACGGCAAATGTACGAGTCGCTATGGAACATTGGATATCGCAAAGACGAGCGCCTTGGTGCGCAAGCCGCAAGAACATGGGATAACTGTACTCGGTGAGTGCCTTAGTGCACGAACCATACCGTGCCTTCGTGTACGAGTTAGAACGGCTAGAACATTGAAAGACAATAGGCGAGCGCCTAGCGCGCAAGCCACGGACATTGAATGCTAAGTCATAGAACATCGGAATACGGTCGAAACGTGCCTACGTGCACGGGATAATAAAAGATGGCTTCATTGCGAGAGAATGCAGTTGTGGCATGAATGTGGCGAAACTGTCGGATATAACCTAATGCCTCGAAAGGTGTTCGGGACCTTCGGGTCGTTCGGTTGACGAGCATTGAGTTGAGGCATGATGCCATTGAAACATTGAAACGAAGCATGAAGCGTAAGAACATAGAAAGTTAACGGAAGAAATACGAGATGATAATGCGGCATGGTGCCCTTCGAAATGTTCGGGGCCTTCGGGCGTTCGATGAGAACATTCGGGCGTTGTGCCAATTGAAATAGAGATAAGCGAACTTGCTTGGTTGTATGAAATATAAGATTCGTTGTATGGTCAAATGGACTTAAAGATATAAAAGCCCGTTGCATGGGTATTCCCTCGAACGCGGCGCGCCAGGGCACTGGGACCGTTCGGCCTAGGAGGGATTCGTTTACGGTATTGTTGGTGCACTTCATTTAGAAGGGTAGCGACCTTCTGGTGAATGTGATAAGCCACTTGCTGCGATTATTTCGGTAGCCTCTGATGTTGGTTAGCAACCGCACAGAGTTAACATCGTCTTATGTTTCGATTCGATAAATATAAGTCCATTCTAGCCCGAAAAGCTAGTGACCTTCATATAGTTAAGGGCGACGGGTTTGGAAGTGCAAGGTATGCATATATCCTACATGGACGAATCCTGAATAGCGAGCACTTATAACATGACAGGGAAACTGATAGGCGTATTCACCTTGCGTCGGTGCAAGGACGAGTGCGTCGACTTAGTAAGAGTCCGCGCCACGAATCAAACACGAGAATGCTTGCTTGCTTGTCTATTCAATTCGATAACATGCTTGCTATGATAACATGCTTACGCCTTCGAATATGCCATAAAATTGACCCTAAGGAGAACATAGCAAGATCATAAGCAAGTTGCATGATTCAACATAAATATTAAAATGTCGGTTGGAAAGAAGATCTTTGCTTCAGTACATGCGAGGACGAACGTACTGATCCCCCACCAGCTTCATGCGGGTGCAGGGAATGGACTGCCCCGTGGCGAAGCGTTGCTTGAACGCGTTGACGCTTGGAATGCCGAAGCGTATTGAAGCGTGCGATCGCTTGACGCTCGGACTCGCGACAGGATTGATACGGCCGAGATATAGAAGGCATGATGTATGGAACGGTGAAATCCTTTATGGGCAAGAGAGAACCTGAGTGTTGTAGCCAATCTGGCAAATTCCGTTAGGCTATCGAAAGCCTTTGTAATCTGATTTCGAATATCAATAAAGAGAATCGTTTTCGTATACTCTGTTTTCCTTTCATTGTTAACGTTCAATTCAAAGATAACCATTTGAGAACTTGTCATCTTGCCTTGCACGAGCGCAACTCCAGGCTCGTGCGGCATCACGCCCCAGCGAGGACGATGATTCGGGTGATTCCGGGTCGGGACGTGACAATGTACGTATATATATATATATATATATATATATATATATATATATATATATATATATACTAAATTTTCTTATTCGATTTTTGGTTTTGGACCGAAACCAAAATCCAAAATCGAACCGAATCTTTTTTTAACCGAACCGAATCTCTTTTTCGGTTCTGTTCAGTTTTTTTCTTATTCGCCCCCCCCTCGACCGCCCCTCCTCCCTCTGCTAGCCGGCCCCCTCGACCCGTCCCCCACCTCCCTCCGCTAGCCAGCCCTCCCAACCCCCTCCTCCCTCCACTGGCCGACCCCCCTCCGCTGGTCGGCCATGCTCGACCTTAGGGTGAGCATTATTCGGTTTGGACCGAAAATCGAACCGAACCGAATAAGAGATTCGGCTCGGTTTTAAAAAGTTCTTATTCTGTTTCGGTTTTGAAAATACTAAATTTTTTATTTTGTTTCGGTCTTAGGTTTCGGTTTCGGTCCAAACCAAAAACGGAATAAGAAAATTTAGTTACTATATTTTTTTTACTATATATTATATATATATATATATATATATATATATATATATATATATATATATATATATATATATATATATATATATATATATATATATATATATAATTTATGTATATTTAAGTACTATATATATTAACAAAAAAGTGCAAATAAACTGTAAATCGAACCGATTTAATTCGGTTCCGTTTGATTCGGTTATGGGCCAATTCGGTTCGGTTTCGGTTTTGCTTATTCGATTTTCGGTTCAATTCGGTTTCCGGTTCGGTTTGAACCGAATTAACCGAATGCTCACCCTTAGCTCGACCCGCCCCCTCCTCCCTCCACTGGCCGGCCACCCTCCCCTCTCCTCTGGTCGGCCCCACTTGACAAACTCCCACCACCAGAGAGAGAGAGAGGGGGGGGGGGGGGGGGGAGAAGAGTGGGGGGAGGGATAAAATCGTATTTTTAGACGTATTTTAACGTCTGTTAATGGCATGGGTGCAAACTGAGCAAAAATTAAAATGTGGGATCTTTTTTTTTAAACAAGGGGTCTTCAAATGCAAAAACGTAAATTTTAGGAGGGTTTATTTGCACTTTACCCAAATATTGGGGGGTAACACTAATTAAAATAAAATTTGGGTGGAAGTAGAAATAAGATTAGCAATTGGGGGGTAAATACAAATAACTTTTTTTTTTTTTTTTTTTCATCCTTGCTACCAAATACAAAGAAAAGAAATGATATTTCCATTCTACCAAACACAAAGGAAATAAATCATACTATTTTTTCTTCATTCCACTTTTCCATTCTACCAAACACACCCTTACCGAAAATCAATTCCCTGACCATGATACTAAATGCACGAAAATCAAGAAATCGCCATATATGAAATTCTCACAATATTAAAGAGGGATAATTTAGCAAATACCTCCATTCCAAATGTTTGAAACTAACATATACCAATACAATTTATTTTATCTAGCAAATATTTCTACTCCTATGTAAAACAGAAAGAATTTTCTTTTAGAAAGTGGAGGTATATCTTAAATTTTTACTTTTCCATACAAAAAATGGGAGTGTTTGTTAAATAAAAAATAATGGTGGTACATGCTACTTTCAACATTTAGAATAGAGATATATGCTAAATTATCCCTATTAAATACAAAAATTTAATATAAACAATATTCATACTTGTATCTGTAGAAAATATCGATACGGAACCTCACACCCAACGTAACTTAACTTTTAATATTGACATGACATTCTTTTATATTAACAAAGTGCGCGGTTAGCGATATACAATGACATTGACTTGTAAGATCTAATTGCTAATTGCTGATATAGACAGAGAAAACAAAGGAAGAGATTATGTATTATTTTTACCGAACTTAAAACCACTCTTAAAATAATTTGTTGAAGATCAATTCTGTTGAGTAGAATTGTGAACATTTACCGTGTGAACTCGAATTAAATGATTCAAATATGAACAAAGAAAATGGAGGAAAATAGGAGAGAGGAGACCAAAAGAACAAAATCGTCCGAGCAAAGTTTTTTTTCTTTTTTTCTTTTCTTTCCCTTCTACTCGCGAAGGAGGTGACTCGCAACTTAGAGCATCTCCAACCCTATTGTCTTGTTAAGTGTTGTGAGTCTTAGGTGGCTCCTATGTGGCATGAGCCACAAGACAATGTCTTGTTTATGTGGCAAAATTATATATCAAAAACAATGAGATAGAAAAACTCTCTCCAATGCAAAAGTATTGAGGAGACAATAAAAATTATTTTTTCCAACTTCCAAGGCAACTTTTAAGACAACTACTCATCTTCTTTCTTTTTTCTAATATTTTTTTATTCATAATTGATGAAATGGAAGAGAAGACATTGTCAAGTGCATTGTCTAGAACAAGACAATCAACTTCACAATATCTTCTTTAATTTTTGCCACATAAGCTTCACAATTGACTTGACAATTGCATTGGAGAAGAACTTTTGAATAAAATTTTATCATTCCTATGTGGCAACAACTTTTTTCCAAAGTCACAATAGGGTTGGAGATGCTCTTACTGAAGAACTAGTCCGGTTCGAAACAAAGTCCAAGCTGAATCAACTTGAACTCCCACTTGGGTTCTTCGCAAGCTTCGACTTTATCAAAATTCATAGATAAAAGATGATATCCAAAATGAAATAAACTCAATGTTCGATACTATAAAAACTCTCGAGCTATTATTCACTAGATAGATGCACTAGTTTTCTAAGTTCCAACGCCCATACTGATCAAACAAAACAGACACCACCCAGTAAGAGCAGACCACCACCGCCTTGAAGACGCTATCAGTACGATAAGAGGTGGTCGCCGACCCCGTCTCGGCTGCCGACGGAGCTGGAGTCGGAGCCGACGCGAAGTCGCTTCCAACAACGTATCCATGAGGCGAAGGAGCTGAAGCCGACATCGATGGCGGAAGAGAAGGAGAGGCCAACACCGGAGACGACGACGGAGCAAGAGAAGGAGAGGCCGACAGCGGAGACGGAGCCGTCCTGCCGCTCCTGGCAGCCATCACTGCGACAACCATCCTCTGGCCCTTCTCGCACCGACCGGGCGCCCCGCTGATGAAGAAGAAATGGCCTGGGCGGTCCAACAGGAACACCGACTCCCCTTGGTCCATTCTCCGAATTGGGTTGCTAGTGTTGCAGGAGTCGTAGTCCTCCTTTGTCACCAGAAGAACCGAGTCCTCCCCTTTGTTGTAGTTGAATACTGCAAGTAATGGGAAATGTTGGTTGAGAACCACTTTTTAATTTCCGAAAATATAGAATGTCGACTATATAACTATTCTGCGTACCAAAACGTCAAGCTGTTAGATTCTTATTCCTACCAACAATTTTTGAGGCAACCAGACCGGATCAAAACATTAAAATAAAAATAAAAATACGGAGGAAGAGGGGAAAAAAATCATTAATTTTTAATTTTTTTGAGAGAGAAGATTGCTATTGTACCGGCGATGCCGTAGACCTTGGCGACGGCGGAGAGGCCTCCGGTGGCCCGGTTCCCCTCGCCGATCCTCTGGAGGAGGTTCTTGATCTCCTGCGGAGAGTAGACGACCGGATCCTCGCTGATGCTGAGATCGGAGGGCTCGGAGCGGTCGATCTTCAGCACGCGGAAGTGCTGCTTATCGCGGTCGCTGCCGATCAGATAGAACCTCTGCACAAACAAACAAACATTTGTTGGAAATGGAATTGGGAAATAGAGGGTAGATTTATCGTGTTCTTGGAAATGGAATTGGGAGAGAGAGGGTAGATTACTGCTCGAGTTTCGTAGAGGCGGAATTTCTCGAGGGAGCAGGAGTTGGGGTCGGGATGCTCCGGAGGTGGAAGAGGGGATTTTGCCATGGGAATTGAGAAGACAAAAAGAGGAGAACTTCTAAAGTCATATTTATTGTTATGCTTTTTTTTCTTCTTTTTTTTGACAGCATATTTATTGTTATACTTTTAAAATACTGGTTGCGATAATTGAAAATAAGACAATCATCCAAATATGAACAAAGAAAAGGGAGGAAAATAGGGGAGAGGAGACCAAAAGAACAAAATCGTCCGAGCAAAGTTTTTTTTTTTTTATTTTTTCCTACTCGCACAGATGAAGGTGACTCGTAACTTACTGAGCTAGTCCGGTTCGAAACAAAGTCCAAGCTGAATCAACTTGGGACTCCCACTTGGGTTCTTGGCAAGCTTTGGCTTTTATCAGAATTCATAGATAAAAGATAATATCCAATATGAAATAAACTCATGTTCGATACTATAAAACTCCAACTCTCAAGCTATTATTCATAGATAGACGCACAAGTTTTCTAAGTTCCAACGCCCATACTGATCAAACAAAACAGACACCACCCAGTACGAGCAGACCAACCACCACCTTGAAGACGCTATCAGTACTATAAGACGACGTCGCCGAGCCCGTCTCGGCTGCCGACGGAGCTGGAGTCGGAGCCGACGCGAAGTCGCTTCCAACAACATATCCATGAGGCGAAGGAGCTGAAGCCGCCGACATCGAAGGAGGAAGAGAAGGAGAGGCCGACAGCGGAGACGGAGCCGTCCTGCCGCTCCTGGCAGCCATCACTGCGACAACCATCCTCTGGCCCTTCTCGCACCGACCGGGCGCCCCGCTGATGAAGAAGAAATGGCCTGGGCGGTCCAACAGGAACACCGACTCCCCTTGGTCCATTCTCCGAATTGGGTTGCTAGTGTTGCAGGAGCGTAGTCCTCCTTTGTCACCAGAAGAACGGAGTCCTCCCCTTTGTTGTACTTGAATACTGCAAGTAATGTGAAATGGTGGTTAGAGCATCATTAGTACTTGGGACTCTCCAATACAATTTCGAGCCCACAATTTCAAAAAAAAGGTAAATGTAGAATGGGTTGGGTTTGTATGAGAATAGTAGGAAATGATAAAGTGAGCTCGGTCACAAAAATTGTGTGGTCAAAAATTAATGTAGGAAAAAATAATATAAAGTTTAGAATCTAGAAAGTTGGGCTCCAAATTGGAACTTACTATTCTACAAAACGAGTTTCTAGAATCTAGAAATTGGGAGGCCCAACCCTTAGCACCCATGGATAGGTTGGGACCGAAATTGTAGAAATTGGGACTAGGGATGAGACTTATTATTCTACAAAATGAGCTCCTACATTCTAAATCTAGAATCTAGACAATGGGATGTGCCTTACTAATGATGCTCTTAGAATCACCTTTTAATTTCCGAAAATATACAATTTTCCACTATTCTGCGTGCCAGCTGTTAATTCTTATTTCTACCACCAATCTTTGAAAAAATTATTGGATGATTCGGACTCACAACTAACTATGGTGAATTGGTAAACCCGGCCACCAATATCTTGACATTTAACATAATACTACTCACTACACTTCTTCTATTTCTAGGTCATTTTTTTAATATTTTGAAAAAAATATTGTTCTAATTATATATATATATATATATATATATATATATATATATATATATATATATATATAAATTTTTAATACCAAATGTTATGCAAGATATTAGTGGCCGGACTCACCATTCATCATAGCCAGGTGGTGAGCCGGGACCATCCAATAATTTCTTTAATCTTTGAGAAACTAGACCAGATCAAAACATAAAAATAAAAATAAAAATATGGAGGAAGATGGGAAAAAATATCATTAATTTTTAATTTTTTTGATGGAGAAGAAAAAAATTTAAGCGAAAAAAAATTCGAGAGGCAAAATTAGACTTCTTAAACAAAAAAAATTACAATAGTTAATTTTTCTTTCACTCAACTATTATACCATTCCACCGCATCAAAAACTTAAATTATTTTAGGAGTGAAAAAAACAGATAAAGGGAAAGATATTATAATGGTCAAGTTTCTTTTGCTTTCTTAAAAAAAAAAAATCCCTCGAAACGTTTTTTTTTTCTCTCTTTTTTTTATCTCCCATTCACTCTCAAACATATATTCCAAGGTGTAAGGTGTTTGGTTGCTCAAAGAAAGGAAACTAAAAGAAAATAAACGGTCCGAGCTCTCTAGCCTAGTGGTATTAGAGCGGACACCCGGAGGGACCGGCAAGGTTCGAGCCCCCAATTGTGTGTGTGAGTGTGATTTCAAAAAAAAAAAAAGAAAAAGAAAATAAACGAAACTTCTTTCCTTTTTCTTTTTCCTCACTGACCACCAAATCAAACTCAAACCTAAAAAAAAGTTATATGTAATAGGGCATCTAATATTAGAATTTGGATCTCTAAAATGTTCGATATTAGTATTTGGATCTAGTCAACTGAATAGTAATTTTAAGACCCAAAGACTAACGATGTTGACCATTTTGAAAATCTAAACCCTAATTTCAACTATTATGTAATCCCATATTGTTAAATATTCCGAAAAAAAAAACTTTTCCCGTCTCTGGTCCTTGGCAGACAACCTATAAAACCATCGATGAATGACAGGAAGCACGCAATAAAAAAGAGAGTTAAAAACTGGAAAAAAAAGAGGGAAAAAATTAAAGGGATGACCGAAAATAATCTTAGAAGTTAAAATTAAATGATAGCGGCAGAATCAAAGCAAAATAGTCCCTAATCTTTATCATTAGAAGCTAAAAACAAGAGAGAAAAGATCGTACCTAGCTTGTCATTGACTTGAAACTGTTCCTTTCGGCCCAACGGTTGAAAGTTTGGGAAGGGTTCACAACCCACCCATCCCTCCCACCAACATAGAAATCATAAGCATTAGTAGAACTAGAAAATACGAAGACCGCCACAACACAAGTTAGAACAGCAGCACTACTTGGAGCCATAGTTACAGAGAGAGAGAGAGAGAGAGAGAGAGAGAGAGAGGCGAGAGAGAGAGGTGACGGGAAGGGGTCGGGTTCTGATATAGGAGGATATTTATTTAGGGTTTCATTGAGCAACGTTTATCTCCACTAGGGGTGACAAGTGGAGACTGGACAGATGTACAAGTGTAAGAAGCTGTGGAGTACGTGGTGAGTGGCGTGTCGACTGGTCCTTGTTAGGTGTGCAGAGCATGACCTTTACGTTTCAACAGAGGCTTTGGCTGTATCCACAGGTGATTCAAACTCACGGAGAAGATGTTTGAAACATCTATTGATTCGACCGTTTAAGACGGGATAGCCGGGCTGGGCCGGGCCGGGGCGATATCTACAAATATGGTGCCGAACATAGATCCGTGCCTGGCTCCAGTGCCACTGTCACCACTACACATCGAAGATCGAGCAATTAGGGTGCAAGTGCCAAGTGAACAAAGCAGCTCGTGAGCTCGATTCAATATAATTAAAAGCACCGCTCCGCTCGACTCGGTCTCATTGAACTGGAAGAGCTCGGCTTGTGAGCTTACAAACAAGTGAAACTCACTGTGTGTCGGGCTCCATGCAGTCGACTGACTTGACAGCTCAACGCGTGTAGAAATATTAGAATGAGCCAATCCAATCTCCGGCCATGAGCCAATAGGCCACATGATTAATTAAGGACGACAATTTGGACTCTTAAGAAAGTTCGGGCATAAGCACGTCCATGAGCAGATCCAAGTGTATGCAAGGTTGTTCAGTTATCCATGAGCAGATCCAAGCTCCCTGACTTAAGTTGTTAAGTATAAATTTTGCAGTCACCTAGTAATGTTGTGTTTGTGGTCGCTCATCCCTCTTGCTCAAAATGAGGTTACATGCATGTAGGCTTTGGGTTCAGCATTTGTAGTTCAAATAAAAGCAGTGTGGACACTACATCTAGATGGCAGGGTTCGAGTCATCAACTGTAAAAAAAATTATATAGTGTGTGTAGATTGTAATAAAAAGAAAAAATATGCTGGATTTGGTGATTGGACTAGCTATTCTCAAAACACACCCTATCAAGATTTTATATGATTTTATATGGTTTGATAGCGGTCATAAAATGGGTTAGGTTAGGATGTTTCGGTCAGTCTCAGGTTAGACCGAGTAATACCATATCAGACTAACAGAACTGGTCGAAAAGTTGAGCCCATCTGATCCACTTTGGAGACACTAGTGAGATTGGTTCCTTTCGAACTGATCTAGCCAATTGCTGACCATAGTAGGTTTCCAGGACCCACACTAGCTAGGTTGGTAAGTAGTTTAGCTCCCGGCAGCGTTGTTAGGATAATTATTATAATAGACTTGATTAGATTAAATTTTAAAAGAAAAAAAAAAACAATTGTTACAGAAATAAAGAAAAGAGAGAGGTTATTTTGTAGCCGAATAATCTCATACTAGATTTCTTTATTGTTCATATATGTAAGGAGGGAAATGATTTTTATTGCTTTGACTATTTACCAATATATATATATATATATATGAGGAAGGATAGGCATCCCCACAATTTTTGCATCCCCATGCATCCCCATGTTCACATCCGTTGGATGTGCTTTAAGTCATCTAATCTTAACCATTGGTAAATCAACGGTTAAGATTAGATGACTTAAAGCACCATCTAACGGTGCAAATAGAGGGGATGCATGGGGATGCAAAAGTGTGGGATCTTGATCCTTCCTCATATTATATATATATATATATATATCTATATAATATATATATATATATAGAGGAAGGATAGGCATCCCCGCACTTTTTGCATCCCCAAGCATCCCCCCTACTCACACCGTTGGATGGTGCTTTAAGTCATCTAATTTTAACCATTGATTTACCACGGTTAGATTAGATGACTTAAAGTACATCCAACGGTTGTTAACATGGGGATGCTTGGGGATGCCAAAAATGAGGGGATGCCGATCCCTCCTCCTCTCTCGCTCTCTCCTCTCTCTCTCTATATATATATATATATATATATAGATATATATATATATATATATATAATATATATATTATAATATATATATATGGAAAATAGAGAATCTATAATAGCA
>JANAVB010006808.1:0-44484 GCA_029216955.1 Iris pallida
ATTTGACTTGTAACTATGACCTGGTGAGATGACCTAGCGGATAGACGGACGACCCTATGCCGAGTGATTGAACCCTTGTGGTTTACGGTATCGTCTGGACGGACGATAAACTTGGGACAATAAGACTTAGAGTAGGACGGAGAATTGGGAGTGCATGAACGACAACGAGATTTGCCCCAAACGAAGGGAATGATAGGAATGGATGATGCGCAAGTAAAGTTGGGATAACGAATTGAATCTTTGATCGGAAGACGTACTCGATGATAGTGCAATACTTGATCTTGAATCGGACGGAAATTACTTAAACTTGGTCGACTCCGCTAAGAAGAAATCGTATTGATTTCGCAGACAAGAACGCTTGAGAAATGAATCGAATCATCTCGATGACCGAGATAAACGATAGTGAGATGCATACAAGTTCGGTTTTAAATCGAAGTTAGCAAAACGATCGACAAATCAAAAGTATCACGAGTAGATTGTCCGACTTCGCTAATCGCTAAGCTTGGTTGAAATGTACGTATTCGAGGACGCCTTGAATATGCACATGATCCAAACTCAGTGATATGATAAACTCGAATACAGCTACAAGTGGGTATTGAGATGCGCATGAACAAATGAGTGAGTTGCCTCAACCTACGACTCTCGCGTTTAATGAATTTATACGCACCCCGTGCAACCATAGTCCCATGACACGTTGAAACAACAAGCAAATCGAAGAAACACTTGAATTGAATAAGTGCCATCAACTCTAAAATAAATGAAAAGTTATTCAATAAAATCGACCAAACGTATGCGACACGGAACTTGGAAAGGTATCGAGTATAGTTCGGTACCATAGAACGATAGAGCCGTCCGATAGGAATTGTCTAAGAAATACGACGACACGAGTTAAAGAATGGTAGGATGACCTGCACTCAGGAAGTCTCGAGGACGAGACTTGTTTTGAGTGGTGTATTATGTAATGACCCGCTCCGCCCTAGCGGAACGCCGATTCAAACAGCAAGTGCAACGACTCAACGAGCCGTCGACCCGAAGAGTTGGCATCGACCTGATGAAGAATCGATGCAAGGCTTATATTAGCCCGTCTAAAGGAATCCAGACATAGACTTTCAAAGGCGCGCTCGGAGTATCGCTCGTCCGATACGAACATCGCTAAGGTGGGTGGCTCCGATGAACCCGTCTTTGCTTAGCCTGGACACATAACAATATGGACACTATAGCTAGAATCTCTAGGCGATAACACCACGCATGCTAATAATTGACTCAACGCACCTAGCTAAGGGAATAATCCCACCTTGCATGCTTGTATAGAATATGGAAAGGAATATGAAAAATATGAGAACTCTAGCACCGCGCTCCATGCTGCTGCTACGGCATAAGCTTACGTTCAAGTCCCTTACGCGTTCAACAATGAAACAATGTATGGATTACAACAATAAAATGGGAAGACTATCAACATAGTCGTTCCAAGTAGAGTATAGCAACATTTAAAGATTATGGGACCGATGGGTCGCCAAGACGACTTCCGCACGGAGAGTTGCAATATGTGAATAAAAGAATGAATGGATAAGTGAATGAATGAGCCAACGAATGAAAGAATGAATACGTGAATGAAACAATGAACGAACAAACAAGTGAAAGAAAGAAAGAAAATAAAAGATAAGAAGGAAAGGAATGGTTAGTGACAGGTATGACGGGCACGTACAACGGGGCTCGCTACCCGTGCTGCACGGATGCCAACCTAGTCGATAACGCATTATGGCTAAGGGTTAGCCTACGGCTCGGAGACAGCCGTTAAGTTAAAATGACAAATAATACGAAATGGTCATGGACAATCCCTCGTATACGGGAGGTGGGAGATATAAGGGATTTCCGTGGCATGATCAAAGGGAGGATCGTGGCCGGCCTAGGCAGAAATCAAAGGGGGCTTACGGGCTGCCTGGGGGGCTTGGCTACCCGAGGGACGTAAGTACAGGGTATTTCAAGACACTGTCAACGTGTACCAGCCGCACGCTCTGAATAGTTACGAAATACCATGGGAAAAAGGGTCCAAAATGGCTTGTGATGCCAGCGACCGGTGCATATAGAGTTAAGTGGGCTTTGCTGGTGGCGATCCACGTGCAAGTCCTTGCATTGAAATCAAAGTAGTCTAAGTTAAATGAACAATCGCCTACTGAACGGCTTGAAATGTATCACACCAAATGATAATGAATACTTCGTACAATGAGTTAGAGAATTTGCCTACGACGCACTAGAAACTGCGGCAAGGACACGCACTTGACATTGAATGCTTTCATGAACTACGTTAAGTTATTTTATATGAATTGTTGACTAACTTGGTTTACGTTGGACAGGGAAGGCCGGACGGTAAGTATGGGTAAGTCGTGCATGTATTTCCATGCGACACTTGAATTTGGCAATACGGGATAGGTTATGACATATGCCATGAAATTGATCCTAAGGCAAGATTAGAAAGACAATGAATGATAGAGATGCACAAAAGTGAATGGAACGTGTTTGGTAATAATAGCATTGTGGGCGAGCTAGCCTTCCCACCAGTGCCTAACAATGTACTGATAACCCCACAGTCTACTTGCAGGAGACGCCGGCGGATGCGGAGCTTCCATCGAACGTGCTAAGGCACGGAGCTATCTCTGGAGCCTTGGAGCGTTGCAAGGAGCCGAAGCACCATATACAGGACATAATCTATCGGAACATCGCCATGAATCATTCCATGTTGTAAGCCACTTGGCACGCCTTTTATGTTTCAGAGAGAGCTTGAGCGATTTGTAATATCGGCCTAGCGCCGCTTGTAAACTTCTTGAATATCAATAAAGAGTTGAATTCGCTTCAAATTGTGTTCATTTACTTTCCGCTGCAAATGGGGACACTCTGTACGACTCTGTGGCCTAACTCAAATCGGCCGTTTCTGGATTTAGCCTTGCACGGGCGCAACCTAGGCCCGTGCGGCATCACGCCTTAGCGAAGACGATCGCTCCTGCGGGAGCGAGGCGTGACAGAAAATACCCCTAATTCAAAAACTGGGGTGACAAATCTACCCTCCTTAAAAATTTCGTCCTCGAAATTGAATGAGAACTAACACAGCAATCATGAATTCAACAAGGAAGGAAAAAGATAGAATTTTACCTCAAGGCTAGAAGAGATATGGGAATCGCTCCCGCATGTCATCCTCTCTCTCCCAGGTAGACTCACCTGGGGGTGGTATCTCCATGTAACGCGAACCAAGGGAATGACCTGGTTCCGGAGCACCTTCTCTCTTCGGTCCAAGATCTCAACCGGCTTCTCTGGAGAGCTGAGTGTCGGTCCCACTTCGATCTCGGAGTGGTCCAAGACGTGACAGATCTGTCACGTACCGTCTCAGCTGCGACACGTGGAACACGCTGTGCACTCCCTCTAGTATGGGCGGTAACTCCAGTCGGTAAGCCACTGTACCGACCCTGCCCAAGATACGGAATGGTCCGATGTATCGTGGACTAAGCTTCCCGCCTCCACCAAAATAAATCGTGCCACGCGTCAGAGAAATCCACAGAAACATAAGATCATCAACCTAGAACAAAAACACAAGACTTAAAGCTTGATCTAAAACAATCACAATCAGACTCAAATACTAGAAAAATCTAAACTATACCTCAAACTCCAACGACCTCCGGTGGCTATCGGTCCAACGCCGCTGCCTATCCTGCGCCACCCGAAGTCGATCTCTGATAACCCTGACCTTCTCTGCAGCATCCACCACCATCTCAGGGCCAAGCAAAACCCTCTCGCCGACATCATCCCAAGACAAGGGAGTACGGTACCTCCGTCCGTATAGAGCCTCGAAAGGTGACATCTCTATACTGGCTTGGTAGCTGTTGTTGTAAGCAAACTCTACCAAGTGAAGGTGGTCCTCCCAAGATCCCCCGAAGTCCAAGACACAGGTACACAGCATATCCTCGAGGGTCTGAATCGTCCTCTCCAACTGCCCGTCTGTCTGGGGGTGGTATGCGGTACTGAACTTAAGCGATGTGCCCAAGCTAAGCTGCAAACTCCTCCAGAAGTGGGAAGTGAATCGGCTATCCCGATCCGAGACTATACTCACTGGAACCCTATGCAATCGGACTATCTGCCGCACGTACATCTCGGCCAACCTCTCCGTAGATAAACCCACCTTGAAAGGCAAAAAGTGGGCCAATTTGGTCAATCGATCAACAATGACCCAAATCGCATCCTTCCCTCCTGGAGAGCGCGGAAGCCTAGATACAAAGTCCATAGTGATATGCTCCTACTTCCACTCAGGAATGGGTAGTGGCTGGAGCAATCCACCGGGTCTCTACCTCCCGGCTTTCACCTGCTGGCACACCAAGCATCTCGAAACGAACTGAGCCACCTCACGTTTCATGCCATACCACCAAACATGTTGTCTCAAGTCTCTATACATCTTGTTGGCTCCTGGATGCATAGAGTACTGAGAACGGTGCACCTCCTGAAGAACCTCCTCCCGAAGTCCTCCGTTCGGCATGCACAATCTGGTACCATGCCTCAACGACCCATCCCCGCTATAGAGAACTCATCCAACAGTCCTGCCCGGACCTGCTCCCTGATGACTCTCAGAGCCTCATCCTCAAACTGAGCTACCCTAACTCTGTCCATCAGCTCCGACTGTACCTGGAGACCCTACATCTGTGCCTCGAACCCAGAAACTATCACCTCTATGCCCAAACTCTCCAGATCTGCCAGAAGGTGACGATCCATCGTCAAACACATGGCCACGGGATACTTGCTCAAAGCATCCGCGACCACGTTGGCCTTCCCGGATGGTACTTTAAGGATATATCAAAATCCTTCATCAGCTCTAACCATCGCCTCTGCCTCATATTCAGCTCCTTCTGGGTAAATACGTACTTCAAGCTCTTGTGATCTGTATAGATCTCAACTCGTTCTCCGTACAGATAGTGTTTCCACAGCTTCAAAGCAAATATGACTGCTGCCAGCTCCAGATCGTGGGTAGGATAATTCCTCTCATGAGGACGTAACTGCCTAGATGTATAGGCAACCACCTTCCCGTGCTGCTGAAGTACACAACCCAAACCCCGTCCTGAAGCATCACTGTAGATCGTATAACCACCAGATCCAGATGGCAGCGTCAAGATAGGAGCTGTAGTCAACCTCGCCTTCAGCTCCTCGAAGGCGGCCTGACACTCCTCGGACCAAACAAACTCCTCGTCCTTCCTGGTAAGGCGGGTCATCGGCTGGGCAATCCTGGAAAAGTCCTACACGAACCTCCGGTAATAACCTGCCAGACCCAGAAAACTCCGAACCTCTGCTACTGAGCTCGGCGTAGACCAGGACTCCACTACAGTAATCTTCTTCGGATCCACAGAAATCCCCTCGCCAGAGACAACATGGCCTAGGACATCTACGCGATCCAAGAAGAACTCGTACTTGGACAGCTTCCCATACAGCTGCTCCCTCCTGAGAGTGTCCAACACAATCCTCAGGTGCTTCTCGTGCTCTGGTGTCTTTGAATAGATGAGAATGTTATCAATGAAGACCACCACGAACTTGTCAAGGTACTGGTGAAATACCTTGTTCATCAAGTTTATGAATACCGTCGGGGCGTTGGTCAACCCAAACGCATGACGGTATACTCATACTGGCTATAGCGAGTCCGAAATACAGTCTTCAGAATATCATCCCGCTTCACTTTCAGCTGATGGTACCCGATACGCAAGTCGATCTTCGAGAACCCCTCGCCCCACTCAACTAGTCGAACAAGTCATCAATCCTTGGCAAAGGATACTTGTTCTTGATGGTAAGGTTGTTAAGCGCCCTGTAATCAATGCACAGACGTACCGAACCATCCTTCTTGGGGACGAAAAGAACTGGCGTACCCCAAGGTGAAGAACTAGATCGAATAAAGCCCTTGTCCTCCAGCTCATCGACCTGTCTCTTCAGCTCCGCTAACTCACTGTTGTTGATACAGACGTGCTGGAGATAGGCTCAGCGCCCGACACTAGGTCTATAGAAAACTCAACATCACAATCTGGCGGCATCCCGGGTAACTCCTCAGGAAATACATCCAAGAACTCAGGAATGAGTGGATGTGGCAATACCGGCCCCGCCAACAATGCTCCGCAGAATCCATCTCCCTGCTCCGCTGCACCCCTGGTAAACTCATACTCCGGCTCTCCCGGCGACCTAAACAGAATCCTGCCCCTCTGCAGTCGATGTTAGCGTGGTGCATGCTCAACCAGTCCATACCGAGTACCACATCGTAACTCGGAAGTGGCATTACGAGCAAACACGCACTCAGCTTCCGGCCTCTCAAAGAAACTCTCCTCCCCTTGCAAACATTATTAACCAGGATGATGCCATTCCCAGTCATAATCTTGCAAGTCCTACCAAGATACTCAGCAATGATATTGTGCCTAAGAGCAAAAGAAATAGACACAAAACTGTGCGTAGCATAAGAATCAAACATGGCTAAAGCTGGAAAAGAATCGAGCAGAATAGAACCTGCGACAACATCCGCTATAGGCTCCATCTCCTCGGCTGCAAGAGCAAAGGCTCTACCCTGACCACCCTGCTGCTGGTGGTTCTGGACAAACTGCTGCTGCTGGGTCGGAAGTAGACCCCTCGGCTGCACTGCAGGTACTCTCGTCGGTGACCCCTGAGCTGCTACCGCTCCACGGGCCACCCTACGAGGGTTCGCAGGACAATCCCTCAACTGATGTCCGATGGCACCACAATAGAGGCACACCCCCAGCCTCTTCCGGCAGACCTTCTAGATGTGACCAGGCTTCTTGCAGTAGCCGCAAGGAGCCCCATGCTGTGCCTGCCTCTGCTGAGTGTGCTGCACCTGCTGAACCGGTGCTCTGGCCTGAACCTGCAGCTGGTGATGCTGGAAAGAACGATGCTGAAGCTGAGGGCGCTTAGCAGCCCCCGCGCTGCTAGTAGCCCCCGAGAAATGATCACGTTCCCTCTTGGGCTTCAAGCCCCACTCCCGCTCTACCTTGCGGGCCTCCGCGTAGATTTGGGTATAAGTCTCATAGAAGGAGGGAATGAGGATCTTGATATCCCAAGTCAGCCCCTCCCTGAAACGGCTCGCCCTGATCTCCGGGTCTCGAACCATGTACTCCGCGTATTGGCTCAGACGGCCGAACTCCACGGCGTACTCCTCCACAGATAAACTGCCCTGCTGATCCTGGAACTGCCGTACCAGGTCGATCTTGTCCGTGGGGAAAAGAACTTCTCCTTGAAGAGAAGCTTGAACTCTGCCCAAGTATGGTCTTCTCCAGCTAGGGCTGGCTCATTCCTGAACCAGGTGCGTACATGTCTAGCAACTGCAAACCTACCGCCTCGACCTTCAGGTCGTCTGCCAGGCGGGAGGCCCTCATCTGCCGCTCGATATCCTCGAGCCAATCATCTGCATAGACCACACCCTCGGTCCCGCTAAAGTCACGGGGCCGAGCTTCATGAAGTCCTGGATATCTTCGTACCTAGTACGCGTCCCCAGATGCGGAGCCCTCTGCTGCACGGCTGCAAGGGCCAACTGATGGGCATCCTCCATGCCCTGACGCATCGCATTTGTCTGCCTCTGATGAGCCTCGGCCTGGGCTCTCTGAGTCTCCAGCATCTGCTGGAGGAAAGTAAGCATCTGCCCCATATCTGTAGGTAGAGGAGGTGGAGGTGGAAGTATGTCTGCAACTGGCGGAGGAATCGGTTGTGCAGGAGGAGGAAGAGTGCCCGTATCAACCACTGGTACTGCGGCCGGAAAAGTTATAGCAACCCTCGGGTCAGCCCTCGTAACTGGCGGAGGAGCGCCCCCAAGAGCTGCTGTCGACACCCCGACTGCAGCAGGAGTGTCCGGATCAGGTCCACGAGTCATAGCAGACCTCTCCGCGTCCGTGGACTCAGGATGCTGGGACCTGGTCTGCACCATCCTGAAGATAGAAATAAAGAAGGAAATCAATACGGCACAGGAAATATTTTATCAAGGAGGACAATTAGAATGCAAATCAATATCAAAACGGTAAGCAAGATAAGCAAGGAAAGATCCTACTTTGATTGAGTACTCTTAGCCTACTACCTCCTATGTGTAACACAGGCTCGTAGTCAACACTCTCAGACGAGTGCCGCCACGATATCGCACTAATTACGACTTCAGGACCTGCGTGGGCCACCACTAAAAACCGTGTCACGACCCGCACCCGCTATAAGGGCACGTGTACGTAACAATGCCCAGCCCTCACCGTAAAAACGACGTGGAACGCTATAGGTTTTCTACTCTAACAACAGTTTATATATAATATCAAAACCTGTCGAGAATATGGTCAACTCCGAACGGAGGACAAGCAATGATGATATATGAGTGCTCAATCACAACTCTAAGATGATAAAGTAAAGACTGAAAGATAGAGACAACATGACAATAAATATAACCTGTCAAGTCCAAACATAATAATATACAAGTCTAAGTCCAAGTCTAATACAATCCAAAATATAACAGTCTCAAGAGTAACTGGAGACAAGGTCCAGTACAAAATAACTCTAACTAAGTATAGGTAAAGTCTCGTCAGGCGGAGCTAAGCCCTGCTGGACCAAGGTCTCCAAGTCTAAGCCCACTACATCATCCGGACTGTAGTAGGTACTGTAATCCCCCTCATCAGCATCTGTAATATTTTGTCAACATATCCAGTCAGGATAGAACGAGCAGAATCAACTAACAACAGTTCACAAGATATGACAAAAGCTATAAGACTGTAAATAGAGAGTATATACAAGAAATTATGGAATGTACATGTGAGTATCATGGCATGGTAAGCTGTAATTCTAGAGCTAGAATAAGGCAAGTAAACTGATCATGGCATGTAAAAGAATCAAGTCATATATCTAAGTGAGTGTGAGTACTAGTTTCAACATGTGGCCGGCTTGGGTCTGCATAAGGTCTACTGATCCACTAATCCTACGTGGAGTGCAGGATTGGTATCATTCAAGGTCTACAAGAATAAACAAGGCGGATAATGACCACATATCTACACTAGTGCTCCCCGTCCCCGACTGGTAGAGTGGATCCAAACAAGACACGTCACGACGCAGGATTCTACGAGAAGGGAGCAAGTCTCCTCGAGAATCAGCGTCCATGTACTGTACAAGAACACAAGGGGCTTGCACAAGACATACCAAGATAACAAGGAATAACACCTCATGTCGGGATCCATGAATACCAACCCGTGTGACCAATGTATCGAGAACAAGTATATCTACACTAATTACATAAATTACAACAATTATCATAAATTAGAAAAGTGTCAGAGAATGTACTCGCCTGAAATATGATGGATAGATCGACTGAGCCCAAGAACAGTACCTCGAGGACCTATAGATGGAATACTGTATCAATATAATGTTTTGGAAGTAAAATTAAGTCATACTGAGTCAAACTAGGTCATATACGTCAAATTAAGTCAATCTAGGTCAAACAAGGTCAAACTAGATTGTACATGGTCGATCTAAGTCATTTTAGGCCTAACTAGGTCAAACTGGGTCAATGCAAGTCAAACGAAATTAATCTAGGTCGATTTAAGTCAACGGTTGACTTACAGTTGACTTTTAGTCAACTGGTCAACTCTAGGTCAATGGTGACTAACAGTTGACTTTTAGTCAACCGTTCAAGTCTAATGGAATTTGGGACTAAATTGGGTAAAGTATTGACCCATAGTTGACTTTTGGTCTAAAAAGTCAACCGTGGTCAACTAAGGTCAAGACTAGGTCTAGCGACTATTTTTAATCATTACCAACCCTTACAACCCATATCCGAGTCCATCTTGGACTCCGAAATCCGTATCTTGGCCGTAGGCCAATATCCTAAATTTACCCTTTACAAAGGTAAATTTCTAGCCTAGGTGAATACCAAGTTAGCCTACCTACGCTTGGTATTTCGACCCGTGCTCCCTAGGGTAGTAGGATACTAGCATATACATTCATTACCTACCAAGATTCCTAGGTAGAGTGGACGTCTAGTCCATCTTATGGCCTATTGTCGATATCTTGAATATCTTAAGATACGCAATGGTACGGCACGATACCGTCGTCCTAAAACTCCGATTTCAACTCGGGAGCCTACTCGCAAAGTCTAATTTATATAATCTAGGTCTCCTCCAAGTTTAACTCATTCCGACACTCGGGGCTCAATTTTACCCTCTAACTCGATCTCCCCTATATTGATTTCCCACTTTCCCTTCCTATTCTTCTTCTTCTAATTCCTCCTTTTCAAATTCTCCTTCTCTAATTCCTATTCTCCTAATTCTTCTTCTTCTAACTCCTCCTCTCATTCTTTTTCTTATTCTTCTCTTCTAATTCTTCTTCCCAACCTCTTCTAATACTTTTCCTATTCTCCTTTCCTATTCTATTCTAATCTTCTTCTCATTCTTCTTCTTAACTTTTTCTTCTTCCTAATCCATCCATCTAACTATATACTATCTATTATATATATATATTATATATATATATATATAATATATATATATATATATATACATATATATATATATATATATATTGGGGTTATTAGGGGTTAAAAGGGGGGCTAACAAGGGCTTAAAGGGGGGGCCTAGAGCTACTGAGTTGCCCTTGGGGCTGCTGCTGCTGCTCCTGCTTGCTCTGCTGCTGCTGCAGCTTGGTACTGCTGCTGCTGCAGCTTGTTCTTCTTCTCCTTCTACTTCTAATTCTTCTACTCCTCCTTCTCTCTCTCTCTCTCTCTATATATATATATATATATATATATATATATATATATATATATAATATATATATATAGACACACAACACACTCATATCTATATATATAATATATACATGCATACACACACACATATCTATATGTAAATACATAACACATATAAATATATATAGAATATATATATATATAGACACACACACACACACTCTCAAATACATATTCAACACACTCAACACCACTCATCACACCTCACACAACACACACACACTCTAACACAACACCACCACCACTCTCGCACACCATCACCACCACTCTCTACATACACACAAATACATATAATTATATATACACATATATACATATATATATACCACTCTAATGGAAAACCCCCAAATAAATCTCTAACCTAGATTTTTAGGAAAGCTATGAAATCTATGGGCAAAATGTGGAGAATCATCTCCTCTACATTTATTGTGAAAACCATAAATGCTAAAGAGGAATTTAATGGCTTACCTAATGGATTTTCTTTGGAGAAGAAGCTTGGAAAAAGAAGAAATGGAGAGGGAGAGTGATTACTTAGAGTGAAGAAAGAGAGGGGGAGTTTGCTCCTTACATGGCCGGCCATGGGGTCCTATTGGGTTTGGGGGGGATCCACTAAGCCCCCAACCCATTAGACTTAGTTTGGGTTTGGTTTGTTTTTGGTTTGGTTCGATTTATTTTGGTTTAACTCTAAATCGACTAATTAAGCTTCTATTTGCCTTGTTAAGCCATGGGAGTGTGGTTTATTGGTCTCTAGCCTAGTTAGAATGGCATGTGGGCCAAGCCAGCTAGTATGTGGGTCCCACTAGGGTCCAGACTACCCGGGTCTCCAACTTAAGTCCAAATTGGATAAAATTCAAACCAAATCAAACAAATCCCTAAAATCATATAAAATCAAATAAAATTCCTAAAATTATAAAACTTAAAAAATGACAAAAATATCCCTAATTCGAAAACTGGGAGTGACACCCTCCCCGACTCTCCCTTCCCGACAGCATCCCCTACCCTCCCCCCTATCCCCCCTCCCTGACAGCATCCCCTACCCGACCCCCCCCCACCCTCTCCCCCGATCTGATACCGATTTCGATTCCGATACCGATTTCGATACCCCCCTCCCCCGATCCGATATACTCATAGGATTGGTCCGATCGAAAACCACCTATACCCCCTCCCCGATCCGATACTCCGATCCGAAACCACCGATACTCATAGGAATGGTCTGATCCGAAACCACCGATACCCCCCCCCCCACCCCCTCTCCTACCCGCGGACAGCAAACCCCCCTCTCCTCCCCCACCCCCCCCCCGACAACCCACCCCCGACAGCAAACCCCCACCCCACCTCCTCCCCCCCCCCGCCCCCACCCCGACAGCAACATACCCAGCCCCCCTCCCCCCCGACAGCAAACACCCACCCCCGCCTCCCGTCCGCACCCAATACCATCCACCCCCCGCCCCCGCTCCTCCCCCCTCACCGCCGGCCCCGTGACAGCCGACCCCCCCACCCGAAACCCTACCCCTGCCCCGAAACCCTAAACCCTACCTGCCCCCCGCCCTCAACACCCTCCTCCCCGCACTCCTTCCCCCATCCTGCCAGCCCCAGCGACAGTCGACCCCCTCCCCAAACCAGAAACCATAAACCCTATATGTTAAACAGAGAGAGAGAGAGAGAAATAGGGGGGGAGAGAGAGAGATCATACCTGAGAGAGAGAGAGAGATCCGTCGGAGAGAGCTTCGCCGGAGAGAGAGACTCGCCGCCGAGAGAGAGAGAGAGAGAAGGGGAAGAGAGAGAGACTTTTTGGGGGGAATGAAAATTCCCCCCCGTCGGTTCTATTTAAGTTAGGTTACAGTATTTAGCGACGGACTACTGACGGATATATCCGTCGCTAGGTAGTCGCTAAATACCCACTAAATTAGCGACGGATGTGCGACTGATTTTGACAAAAAAATAAAAAAAATTATCCATTACTTTGTGATGGTAGTCCGTCACAAGGTAGTCGCTAATCCGTCGCTATTACCGACGGACAAGATCCGTCGCTAATGGTCCGTCGCCAAATTATTGTATTTTAGTAGTGGTCATGATTAAATAAGCATATTTATTATTATTAAATTACTATGATTGGTTTTTTTTTTGTTGTCAAATAAATTTATATATATGTACATGTGTTTAAATATATTAAAATTGGGATAGATAAGATTAATATATGTATTTAGATTTATGGAAATTATGGTGTATATTTAGGTGTATAATATATATATATTATATATTATATAATATATATAATATATATATATATATATATATATATAGATTAGAAAAAATATATATATAAACCTATAAGCCACATGGTGGTCGGCCCCACCAACCGACCGCCAAGTGACCACAACAACAACAACATGAAGGAACCAGAAGCAATAGTTGCGTTAGTAAAGGGGAGGGGGAGCCCGACCCCATATAAGCCACAACAACAACTTAAGCTATGGCCGCCCCCTACTTCATATATATATATATATATATATATATATATATATAACTCCATCAAAACCGAAACCCTAAACTAATTCCTCCTTCCATCTTCTTTTTCCTCTCTTCTCCTTCCTCCTCCCCTTTCCAGCGAGTCCTCGGCGAGCCCGGCGGCGCCATCGCGCGGCGAAAACGACAACAATAAACAATAATACATTAGTAATAACTTTGAGGTACCCGACTTTACCGTGCGATTTCTCTCTCAATTCTAATCCGTTTTTAGATCCATAAATAGGTGTAGAAAGCCCACATGACCCTCTTCAAGATCCCCTAGGTGGATTTCGACATGGCCATCCAACTTGCTCAAAAAATTGAGATGAGGTTGGAGAAAAACCACTTTTCTGGAATATTAAAAACTGTCGTAAAACACCAAATTGTCGGCCACTTTTCTTTCCATATATTAAAATTTTGTAGAAACTAATTGAAGGCAGTCAAAGACAACATAACCGAGATCGTAACGCACTTTCTGGAATCACTTTTCATCGAGTACAGAAAAAGTTACACATTGTTAAAGTTTTACGAAAACTTATAAATTCTGTTTTCGAAAATAAGAAAAACACCCAGATACGGCGTGCGCCCCGACAAACCGGGCGACGTGGTCATGCACTATATGCATCAAAAGGTGCGTATGGATGTTTCAACGTTTGAGAACTGATGGAACCCAATTTCGTTGCATGTGCGCGACGAAATCAGTACGTATCCGTCGAGATACCCCCGTATCGACCTTTTGTAAACTTGACCATAACTTTGTGTACAGTCGTAGGATCGAGACGAAACTTGCGCCAACATGACCGTATCATTTTTTTGGTCCTGTGTGTCAAGTTTGGTTCGATTCTGAGAAGGTTGACCAGAATGCCATTTTGGCGGTACCACAATCCCACTCAACGGGCAATTTTGTGCACAGCCCACCGGAATCCAAAATTGGACTGGGTTTGTCTCATCAAAATAAATTTGTAGATATATAGTTTGACGACTTTAGAGACCATAGATATTGGCACGTTTTTCGGTGCAAAGCGGGTCCAACCGCGGACATCGTTTTGACCCGAAATTACGATTTGCCCCTGTTCCAAATTTAACTTTTAGACAGACGTTTCCTAGGTATATCTCTTATCTCGAGAACATTTTTGATGTTTGTTTCAGCATCCGGAGTCGTTCGTAGATTTTGACTTTTCCTCGCAGATATTGTGATTCTTGGACTTGCCACATTCGTACCACCAGGCAAGATACCTTGCCATCTTGTACTTATATTGATTCATGATATTTTATATATTGCTAGTGTTTTATATTAGTAGTGTAAGTCCAAGTATGACTTGGGTGCCATCATTATGTCTATCGATGTTTGTGTGCGTGCGTGTGTGTGTTGAACATATGTGATAGTTGACATTTCCGATGTATTGAAGTTATGCTTCATAACTTCTTTGACCTGTTGACACGTCTCATACATGACACAAGAGTGAGGATCATAGAGTTGGCATGAACCTACGTATTCGACTTGTTACCGATACGGGCAGTTCGTTGTGTCGGTTCATTTATGGAATAGCGGAGTCTAGATAGCGACTTGCATAGAGATATGATTTGCCATGCCATGGATATGACTTGTGTGATACATTGTCATGCCTCGATCCCGCAGAGTCCCTTTCGTCCTCGCTTCGGGCTCTTTGGGACCGTTCGTCCTCGCTAAGGCGTGATGCCGTGCAAGCCTAAGTTGCGCTTGCACAAGGCCAAGACCTGAAACAAGACAAGATAGACAAGTTTGACAATACGCAGCGGAACGTATCGCAGATAATTGAAGCAGCAGCGAACATATTTCAGAATACTAGTATTGAACACAATGGTAACAAGAACATTTCTCTTTATTGATTTCATTTGAACAGATTACAAGCTCTCGATTCTCTCTGATACAATATTACATTCTCTCAGAACTTTACAGATTACAATGATCCCGTTCCCATACATTACATCCTTTTATATACAAAACCAAACTCTTGTACAGATGTCATCTCTTGGCATCTCTTCTGATTTCTGGCTCCTGAGGATGAGGCACGGGCTATCGCTTCGGGCTATCCTTCTCGATGCATGGTGCACCTGCATGCAGACTGATGATGGGTCAGTATATCAGCATACTGGTGAATTGTGAACAAAGAGCTACATTTGTCTGAAACGATCACTGTTCATTTAGTGAGAAAACGTTTCTTGTGATGTGATCTTGCTAGTTTACCTAGATTCATTCCTTACATACAGAGTCAGTTTACATATCTTTTGAAAACACATCTTTGAAAAGCCACAGTTTATATTATTTTAAGTATACAAGGGACTATTCAATTCTAGCACGATGACTATCCATTTCATGTACAGTGCGCAGCGTGTTTCATGAGCATATTCATTTCATTAGGGACAACATCTTTAGCATTCTTTTCTCTTGTTCAAGACAAACTTAGGGTCAGAATACAAGCATGATATTACATCTTTTCTTTTAGTGGAACATAGCATTTCTTGGTAACAGATTAATCTCTGCAAGCATTTATATCAGAACTTAAGCAACACATGTATATCACTTTTCAGTGACTCTTACCATAGCCGACCGTCGATCCCTGCACAAGACAAGAATTAGCATAAACATGATAAAAATCATCATTTTCCATATGATCTAAACTCTTGAGGCACATTTGATCTATTGGCAATTATTCATTTCAGTCCATCAGATAACAGAGCCGAAGCCCCCAAGCAATAGAGCCGAAGCCCAGAGCCGAAGCCTCCAAGCAATAGAGCCGAAGCCCAGAGCCGAAGCCCCCAAGCAACAGAGCCGAAGCCCCCATACAAAAGAGAAGCCGTCGTCCCCATACAATAGAGCCGAAGCCCAGAGCCGAAGCCCCCAGGTAGTGGAGCCGTCGCCCCCAGATAACAGATAACAGATAACATACCGGCACCCATTTTCACATGGATGCTCTCAGCGTTAGACATACATTCGCAAGCAAGCAGTTGAGCAGTCTACTTCTTATACATGCAGGTTATCTAGTTTCTTGTACTAGCAAGGCAACAAGTCTTCTTATTAGCATGCAGATTAATTCTTTTTTTTAGCATACAGGTTCTCTCTTTCCTTGTTCTTAGCATGGCAACATATGAAATCTCTTAAAGCATACTCAATGATTTACCATCTTGTTATTAACAAAAGCATTCAATCAAAACTCAAATTCTTAAGGCGCAAGCGAATCAGCAAATGAGACTTCGTCCACTCACCCAGATTAATCGTCTTCTGTTGCAGAGCCAGCAATCCGATCTTTCTGTTTATCTAGTGCCTTCGCGGAGCGGGGCACTACATTCCTGCATGTATAATATGTAGTGCCCCGCTCCGCGAAGGCACTAGATAAACAGAAAGATCGGATTGCTGGCTCTGCAACAGAAGACGATTAATCTGGGTGAGTGGACGAAGTCTCATTTGCTGATTCGCTTGCGCCTTAAGAATCTGAGTTTTGATTGAATGCTTTTGTTAATAACAAGATGGTAAATCATTGAGTATGCTTTAAGAGATTTCATATGTTGCCATGCTAAGAACAAGGAAAGAGAGAACCTGTATGCTAAAAAAAGAATTAATCTGCATGCTAATAAGAAGACTTGTTGCCTTGCTAGTACAAGAAACTAGATAACCTGCATGTATAAGAAGTAGACTGCTCAACTGCTTGCTTGCGAATGTATGTCTAACGCTGAGAGCATCCATGTGAAAATGGGTGCCGGTATGTTATCTGTTATCTGTTATCTGGGGGCGACGGCTCCACTACCTGGGGGCTTCGGCTCTGGGCTTCGGCTCTATTGTATGGGGGCGACGGCTTCTCTTTTGTTTGGGGGCTTCGGCTCTATTGCTTGGGGCTTCGGCTCTGGGCTTCGGCTCTATTGCTTGGGGGCTTCGGCTCTGGGCTTCGGCTCTATTGCTTGGGGGCTTCGGCTCTGTTATCTGATGGACTGAAATGAATAATTGCCAATAGATCAAATGTGCCTCAAGAGTTTAGATCATATGGAAAATGATGATTTTTATCATGTTTATGCTAATCCTTGTCTTGTGCAGGGATCGACGGTCGGCTATGGTAAGAGTCACTGAAAAGTGATATACATGTGTTGCTTAAGTTCTGATATAAATGCTTGCAGAGATTAATCTGTTACCAAGAAATGCTATGTTCCACTAAAAGAAAGATGTAATATCATGCTTGTATTCTGACCCTAAGTTGTCTTGAACAAGAGAAAAGAATGCTAAAGATGTTGTCCCTAATGAAATGAATATGCTCATGAAACACGCTGCACACTGTACATGAAATGGATAGTCATCGTGCTAGAATTGAATAGTCCCTTGTATACTTAAAATAATATGAACTGTGGCTTTTCAAAGATGTGTTTTCAAAAGATATGTAAACTGACTCTGTATGCATGGAATGAATCTAGGTAAAACTAGCAAGATCACATCACAAGAAACGTTTTCTCACTAAATGAACAGTGATCGTTTCAGACAAATGTAGCTCTTTGTTCACAATTCACCAGTATGCTGATATACTGACCCATCATCAGTCTGCATGCAGGTGCACCATGCATCGAGAAGGATAGCCCGAAGCGATAGCCCGTGCCTCATCCTCAGGAGCCAGAAATCAGAAGAGATGCCAAGAGATGACATCTGTACAAGAGTTTGGTTTTGTATATAAAAGGATGTAATGTATGGGAACGGGATCATTGTAATCTGTAAAGTTCTGAGAGAATGTAATATTGTATCAGAGAGAATCGAGAGCTTGTAATCTGTTCAAATAAAATCAATAAAGAGAAATGTTCTTGTTACCATTGTGTTCAATACTTGTATTCTGAAATATGTCCGCTGCTGCTTCAATTATCTGCGATACGTTCTGCTGCGTATTGTCAAACTTGTCTATCTTGTCTTGTTTCAGGTCTTGGCCTTGTGCAAGCGCAACTTAGGCTTGCACGGCATCATGCCTTAGCGAGGACGAACGGTCCCAAAGAGCCCGAAGCGAGGACGAAAGGGACTCTGCGGGATCGGGGCGTGACATACATGGGCGGGGAAAACTATTGGGACGTATGAGCCAGCCCACAGCCTTCTAGTTGCCCGATTAT
Organism: Iris pallida; assembly: GCA_029216955.1. Lineage (NCBI taxonomy): Eukaryota > Viridiplantae > Streptophyta > Magnoliopsida > Asparagales > Iridaceae > Iris > Iris pallida. Next base: position 18,410 of record JANAVB010006808.1, read on the forward strand.
GGGTTCATAGTTTCCCTGTAATGGGTGTATTGCTAGAGGATATATCCATTGCACGGCCGCTGACCGCGCGTTAGACCACGGTCAGGAGGTATGCTAGTGATGCAAAGTATGGCTAGGGGATATATCCATTGCACGGCCCTGATCGTGCATCAGATATGGTCCGGACGTATACTAGTTCATGCGAAAGCCTCTAGTGGATGTTATGCTTTATTCCTACCCACTTATACGTTCCAGTATAGTTTTTGACTTGCATTACACCTAGATGGTTAGGTTCAGTTTGTGTTGGAGCATGGGATCTTTCCTTTGTCATGTTTCATTTACAGTTCATTATGGTATTATTTTTATGTATCTTGTTACGTCCCTCTGAGGACCTGCTGATCTCTCTAGGTGTGTGCTTTCATGGTTTACTACAGGTGTTCTAGCCAAGGCCATGATCTTCTCCATTCCTTCGAAGACGATTGTGCTTGGTTCGTCTTGCCATTTTATCGATCGCTTTATTGTACATTTCTTTCATTGAGATAGTTGGTAGTGGACTTTGTCTCCGTCCAATGGTTGTATACATGACAAATTTCAAAGTGGATGAGATTTAGTTATTCTGGTTTTACTATATTTTGCAGCTTATGTATACATACAAGGTTTCCATATATTAGAGTGTACTTCATATGTATACAGCTGGCATGTCTACATACTTAGTCCTAAGTATTTTAGGACTGGGGCGTTACACCATTGGTTCGCGTGACATGGAAGCATCACTCGTCAAGAGAGTCTACTTGGGAGCGCGAGGACGACATCCGAAATCGTTACCCGCATTTGTTCGAAGACCAAGGTATGTCTTGCATGATAGACCCTTTAAATATATTGTATTGCATTACACCCCCCGACATTAGTTTTAATTTCGAGGACAAAATTTTCTTTAAGTTGGGTAGGATGTAAACCCCCATAATTTATTCCTAATTAATTTAATATTTTATTTATTTTGTTATATATTTTTATTTTTATTGATGCATTAGTTGTAGTTAATATATGTATATATATCATGCATAGGTATGTATGCTTGTGCTATGCTATTAAAGGTATTCTACCATATAATTTGGAATGTTAGATATTTTAGTATTTTTTAGAATTTTTGAAGCTACTTGAATTGCTCTAAAAGCTTGCATATATATATACATATATATATATATATATATATATATATATATATATATATATATATATATATATATATATATATATATATATATATGAGAGTAAAAAAAAAGTGGACGGTACTGTAGCCACAGCTACAGTACTAAGCACGGCTCGACCGCTAGCATTGCACGAACAGACCTCCAAAGGAGGGGGATTTAAATCAAATCTTCTTTAATTTTTGGCCAAATCTTTCCAAGATTGGTGGGATCTGATCTTTAAACCCCCATGATTGATCCAAATCTAAGCCTACAATTCCTAAACCAAAAAGGATCAGGCCGAATCCTCATTTTGAATCGGATTTGTAATACCGAGTATATATATACCCAGAACCGAGTATAGAGAGAAAACCCCAAGGCTCTACCCATTCGAGAACCTTTACCAACTCCTCTCTGACCTACTGCGCGTCCGCCCCGTCGCCTAGAGGCCGTCGCCGATGATCGTATCACCAGGAACCCCATCAAAAACCGACAAGAAACATGACCCCCTGTTTCGAACCCCATCCAGGTATACGTATTCTTCGTTGTTGTTTTTCCATTATACTTGATCAAATTTTGATCTACGACTTTCTACGTATAGACGACATAGCCCTCTCTGAACCCTAGTAATTAGAATCAGTGGTAGTTACTCTGTTGCCCGCGAAGGCAACCCAAAGTCAAAAGAAAATTCTGTTCGAGAATAGAGTTTAGGGCTATCCAAAATCCTGACTTGGAAGGGCAACCCTGACCCACACACTTAGAATTTTCGAAACTCCAATTTAAATAGTTAAAGGCAACATATAGGAGATCGAAACCTCTGTTGTAGATTCATTTTTCATGCACCATATAGAAAGATATAGTCGTTGAAAAATTAATAAAAATTGCTTTCAAAGTTGTGAAATTTTTAGAAACTTGTCCGATACGACGTGCGTTCCGACAAACCGGACGACGTGTGTTGGCCCATTCCATGGTCACACCCGATTTTAATAATCGACATAAACTTAAGTCAATAAACTAAATATACGAACTGTTGCTAATCATTTTTGGTCTTGCGAAATCAATATCAGCAAGCGCACTACTACATCGACAAGCACGTAAATCATCAGTCTGAAGCTTACTTTCATTGGAATCTAGTCCGAGTCATTTTACAATTTATTATGTATTTTATATTATTGAGTCTAAGATATAAATTGTAAGATCGAATGGAAAATACTGGCTTAGGTTAATCATAGTCCACTTTCCTATACAGCCTACCCATCCATAGTTCACCTACCAAAAATTCTATTTCCATTCTGCAAAAGAATTTAACAAATGTCTTACATTTTTACTGAGACAGAACTCAAACCGAGTTCCGTCCGAACTCTGACCGAGTTTGGTTAGTTTGAATTTAAATATTTGTTGCCTCCAAATCTGCATGCAACGTTCATTTGTGAAATCTTTGCATCAGAACTCTGCCCGAGTTCGGTCGTAGAAAACACCTATAAATAGAAGAGAATTTCTCATTCCAAATCACTCAATCAATTTCATCTTCTCTTCTCTCTTCAATAAGTGTTTTCATCCGATCAAAATCTTTCATATCACACCTACACTTCTCTTAGCCAAAACCCAAGTAATATCTATTCGATCTAGAGTCGTTTGGTTCTCAAGAGTTGTAAAGAGGTTATTCAAAGTACAGAAACTATCTCTGTTGTGGAGCCGGTCGTACGCTCGTCTCCAGCACGGTGTTGTGAAGTTGGTCGTGCACTTGTCACCAAGCACGGTGTTGTGAGAGACTGCAAGCTCTCAATTAGCTTGTGACTTAATGGATTAACATCGAGTAAGAGTACTCGAGACTAGATTAGTCCTCTCAGAGGGATACCAGTATACATCGCTTGTGTCACTGAGTTTGATCTCTCTATCTCTTGCTATATTTATTTACTGTCTCTTGTTCACTGCCATCTGTTTATAAATTTTAAATTGGTGATTATTTTCTACTGCACTCGCACTCACTCTATTCACCCTCCCTCTAGAGGTGCTCAACGGTCCTACAAGTGGTATCAGAGCGAGTTATATTCTAATATAACAAACCTCAGAGAGTATTTATGGCAGCCGTGAAATCAATATTCAACGGTGAAGGGCAATCCACAAATAGACCTCCACTATTTAATGGTACAAACTATACCTACTGAAAAACACGGATGACATTCTTTTTAAAGTCTTTTGACTTTGATATTTGGTCTATAGTAGTTGACGATTATAAAAAACTGGCACCTACAGTAGTTGATGGCCTGCTTGTAGACAAGCCTCATGACAAATATATAGAAGCTAAAAAAGCAAAGGCTAGTCTAGATGCTCGTGCCATCAACGCACTGTTCTGTGTAATTGATAAAACGGAGTTCAACAGAGTGTCAACCTGTAAGACGTCTCATGAGATTTGGAAACTTTTTGAGGTAACTCATGAAGGTACTTCCCAAGTGAAAAATCCAAAATCAGTAGACTAACACAGGAGTACGAATCTTTTAAGATGAAATTCGGTGAGTCAATTACACAGATGTTCATATGTTTTCTTGATATTACTAATCTTTTGCAATCTCTTGGTAAGGATTACAGTAATCATGAGAAGATCAGAAAAGTGCTACGGGCTCTAACAAAAAACTGGAACCCGAAGGCAACAACAATCATTGAAGGAAACGATCTCACCACCATGTCTCTGGAAATACTGATAGGCAAGCTCATGACCCATGAGCTTGATCTTCAAGAGTTTGAAGAAGCGACCACAAAAGAAAAATCTATCACCTTTAAAGCTCAAGCCAGAAAATCTACATGCAATAATTCTGAGGAAGAATCATCAAGTGGTGATGAACAAGCCCTACTCATGAAGAACTTCAAAAAATTCCTAAGTTTGAGAAATCAAACAGAAGGAAGAAAGATATCCAAGAAAGCAATAAAGATGAAATAATATGCTTTGGATGCAAGAAATCAGGGAACATAAAGAAAGACTGTCCAACGTCGAAGAAAAGCAGTCCATACGATAGATCAAGATCAAGCAGAAAAGCAACAACGAGTCAAAAGTATGCAAACACAAGTATCTGGCATGAAAGCGATGCTAGTGATACAGAGAAAGAAGACAGACCCTGAAGAAATGCCAATGTCTGTCTGATGGCTTTTGATAAGGTATCCTCAAACCCTTTGTATGACGATTTTACTTTCGATGAATTAGAAAATGCCTTTAGTGAACTACTTGAAGAACACAGAAATGTGCTTGACAAGTATAAGAAATCTCGAAAAAAGATTAAGGCATACACAACTGAGTTAGCTAGACTGTCCTGTCTTATTGAAGACATCAAAGAGACGTCTACTACCGTTAACACGGAAGAGATAGCCAAGCTTAAAGTAGACTATCATGAGGCTATCTTCAAAGTTGATAAGAAAGAAAAAGACTATATCAAAATACAAGAGTTATATGACATAGAGAAGAAGAAGCACTCAGTCATAGAACAAAGACTCTTAGACATGACTGCTAAATATGAAGAGTCTTTTGCGGTTTCTAAAAAGTTAGAAATCAAGTTAGGCAAACTGGCAATACCTGTGACACAGCCTAAGTTTAGTCCTGATGCTAAGCATACACCTAAGAGGACTAAAACTCAGAAAGCATGAAAGAAACACGATTATCCCCATGCTTTCACTTATAGGTTTTCAAAGAAACCAAATAGGCATGTCAACACTCTTTCCACTACTACTATTTCAAAACTCACTTGCACATATTGTGGTACTCATGGACACATATCACAGTATTATTTAGGAAGAAAACTTGTTGACAATCGTACATTATTTTGGAGACCTAAGACTAATCGATATGGACCCTTCAGTAAATGGGTACCAAAGGATTCATCTACTTATTTTGTAGGTGGACCCTTAACCCTCTCATGCTAAAAGCAAGTGGATCCTCGATAGCGGATGTTCATGGCACATGACTGGTAATGCATCTTTGTTCGCCACGGTATCGATAAAGAAAAAAAGATGCATCTCCTTCGGAAATAATCTGAGAGGTAATATCATTGGTAATGGCATTATTGGTATATCTCCTTATCCTGTAATAAAAGACGTTTATCTAGTTACAGAATTGAAACATAACCTATTAAGCATAAGTCATTTGGCTGATAATGGTTATGATATCAATTTGTAAAAGACAAATATACAATATATGATATGTCATCTGGTAATCCCGTATATAAAGGGATTAGAGAAGACAATATTTATGTTTTCTTTCTGGAGAGTACTAATAATGCAGGAAGATGCCTAGTAGCTAATCTAGATGAAAGCTGGATATGGCATACGAGACTAGGGCATGCTAATATGGACACTATCTCATGACTGAGCACTAAGAACCTGGTAAAAGGACTCCCTAAAATTCCATTCAAGAGAGATATGGTATGTGCTGACTGTAAAAAGAACAAAGCATATAGGTCTACATTTAAATCTATCAACGCTGTAAGTACTTCTAGACCTTTGCAGTTGATACATATGGATTTATTTGGTCCTAGTAGAGGCGCTAGTCTTGGCGGTAAGCTCTATGCTTTTGTTATTGTTGATGATTTCTCTCATTTTACTTGGGTTTACTTTTTATCAAATAAAAGTGATGCTATTTTTGAATTTCAATTATTTTGCAAAAAGGTACAAAACGAAAAAGGCTTCATGATTACTCGTATCCGAAGTGATCATGGTGGCAAATTCATAAATATTGATTTCAAAAAAAATTGTGATGATAGTGGATACTACCATGAATTTTCTTGTCCTAGAACTCCTCAACAGAATGGTGTTGTGGAGCAGAAGAACCGTACTCTAAGCGAGATGGCTAGAGTCATGCTGAATCAGCTAATCTTCCTAAATATTTTTGGACAGAAGCTGTTAGCACAGCCTGTCATATTTTAAATAGGGTGTTAATTCGACCCATCTCGAAGAAAATACCTTATGAACTTTGGTTCTAAAGGATTCCAAACATTTCTTATTTCAAAGTTTTTTGGATGTCGTTGTTTTATACTGAACACCAAGGACAACTTGGGTAAGTTCGACTCTAAAGCAGATGAAGGGATATTTTTCGGATATGCTGCTAAGAGTAAGGGATATAGAATTTTCAATAAAAGGTCTATGATTGTTGAAGAATCTATTAACGTTACTTTTGATGGGCTCAATAGTCACATATCTAGCGACAGTGATGATGAAGGTGTACAAGCAAAAACCGATAAGAGTCATGTGGAAGATCTGACTCATAAATTTGAATCATTGAAGTTTTTACCAGATCATCCAGAGACACTCATTATAGGTGATGTATCAAAAGGTGTAAGTACACGCTCCTCTCTTAGAGATTCTAAAATAGCAGCAAATGTAGCTTTCATTTCTCAAATAGAACCTAAGAATATAGAAGATGCCTTTAATGATGAGTTTTGGATTAAAGCATGCAAGAGGAACTTAATAAATTTGAGAGAAACCAAGTTTGAGAACTCGTTCCTAAACCTATTGGTCAATCAATAATTGGTACCAAATGGGTGTTCCAAAATAAACTAAGTGAAGATGGACAAGTTCTACGCAATAAAGCACGTCTAGTGGCACAAGGTTATAATCAAGAAGAAGGTATTGATTATGACGAGACATATGCTCCTGTTGCTAGACTAGAAGGTATCCGCATGTTTTGTGCATTTGCATGTTTTAATGATTTTAAATTATTTCAAATGGACGTAAAAAGCGCATTTTTGAACGAATTTCTAAAAGAAGAAGTTTTTGTGAAACACCCCCCTGGCTTTAAAGATTTTCAAAAACCTGATCACGTCTTCAAGCTTAAGAAGGCACTCTATAGACTCAAACATGCACCTCTTGCTTGGGTATGAACGCCTAAGTGCCTTCTTACTTGATAATGTTTTTTCCAAAGGAAGAGTTTATACAACTTTGTTTATCAAATCTTTAGATGATGACATTCTTTTTGTACAAATATACGTTGATGACATTATATTTGGTTCTACTAATGAAAATTTTTGTCAAAAGTTTGTTAAGTGTATGCAGAGTGAATTTGAGATAAGTATGATGGGAGAGCTAAACTTCTTCCTAGGACTCCAGATCAAACAACACTCAAAAGGAACATTCATCAATCAAGCCAAATATACGAAGGACATACTGAAAAAGTACGACTTCGATAATGTAAAGCCTATCGAAACTCCAATAGCAACATCTACAAAGCTTGATACTGATGAAAGTGGCAAACCTATGGACCAGCGTAAGTATCAAGGTATGAATGGTAGCTTATTATATTTAACTACTAGTCGCCCTGATATTATGTTCAGTATTTGCATTTGTGCACGATACCAGACAAATCCTAAGAAATCACACCTAAGTGCCATTAAGCGTATCTTTCGATACCTTAAGGGAACTTCAACAGTCGGCTTGTGGTATCCTAAAACCAAATCCTTTGACCAGATAGGTTACTCGGATGCAGATTTTACAGGATGCAAAGTAGACCGTAAAAGTACCAGCAGTACGTGTCATTTTCTAGGAAAGACCTTAGTCTCATGGTTTTAGCAAAAAATAAAATTATGTAGCATTATCAACTATTGAGGCTGAGTATATCGCCGCAGGACGTTGCTGTGCTCAAATTTTATGGATAAAGCAAACCCTAGAAGACTACAATCTGTACTACACTAAGATTCCCATTTACTGTGATAACACTAGCACTATTAACCTGACTAAGAATCCTGTATATCACTCACACATAAAACACATTAAAATTCGTTATCACTTTTTACATGATCACCAACAACACGGGAACATCTGCCTAGAGTTTATTGACACAGATCATCAACTAGCAGTCATTTTCACAAAACCACTGGCAGAAGACCAATTTAACATTATGAGACGAGAGCTCGGCATATTTGAATTTTTAGGTTCATAATGTAGTATGATTATTAAATTTATTTTATAACTCAAACTTTGTAATTTATTTAACAAAAATTATTTTGGGTACAAGCCGAAATGGTCCTTCGGTCATACAGGTGTAAATAGCCTGAAGCAACACGGTGCATGTAAAACCGCTATTTTTTAATTTTTTTAATTATTTGATTAGACTTCAAATTTATTTATGCAATTTATGGTTTTTATTAATTATTAAAAATGACCTTAGCCACTGTTGTGTTTTGAGCACAAGACGACCATGAATTTTTACACGGAAGATGTAGCAGTGCGCCTTGACTAATGTACTAGCCATGCCGGGTGAAGCCTAGCCATAGTGATGTCCAAAATAGGGAAACCAGACCAAATTATGAATTGACTTATTTAAAGTATTTTAATTAAATAATATTTTATATATTGATTTTTAGATGACCCTGTTGGCCCAAACCAGCCCGAACTGGGCCCGGACCGAAACCAATCCCATGTAAGCATGTAGTGTGACCAAATGTGGCCATGTAGGCATATTTTATGTATATACAAATATTTTCTAAATTATTTTAGAATTTTATGTGCAATTTCTAATTATTTAATTATTCGTACTATTATTGGTATTTTATTATTAAATAATATGGTGCAACACATTGTATAAAATTTTGGATCCGGATAAGGGTGTGCGGTATAAGTTCACCCATTGGAAAGATTTTACTAATTTATTATTACTAAAATTTATTTTGCGATGATTTAATAAACATGATTATTTTATAGAGATATTATTATTATTTTTAGTTGATTTATTGTGATTGGAATTTTATATATATGTAGATATGTTTAAATATATTAAATAATTGGGTAGATAATATTTAATTTAGTATTTAAATTTTTAAATAAGATTTATGGTGGAAATTTATGGATATATGCATATATATATATATATATATATATATATATATATATATATATATATATATATATATATATATATATATATATATATACATGGTCATAATATATAGAAAAGGTTTAAAAAGATTTTAAAAAAAGAAAAAGAAAAAAAAAAGAAAAAAAAACTCATTGTGGTCGGCCCCACCATGTGGGAACCGACCACAAGAGCAAACACAGCAGCATGGCCGCCCCCCTTTTCCAATAGCAGTAGCAGCAACAAAGGGGCTCAACCCTCCATTATATGTATATATATATATATATATATATATATATATATATATATATATATATATATATATAGTTATAAAAAAAATATAGTTATATATATATATGAGTTTTAACTAAACCATAAACCCTAATCAATCCGAATCTTCTTCCTCTCTCCTTTCTCCTCCTCCTCTCTCCTCCGCTCACCTCGAACCTCCTTCGGCCAGCCTCGTGTGCCGCAACAACAGCCCCGTCCCACGAAAACAGCGAGAGCAACAACAAATAACTGCAGTATGTAAAAGCAAGGTACCCAACTTTACCGTACGATTTTTTCTTCAATTTAAGTCCGTTTTTAGATCCGTAAATTCGTGTAGAAAGCCCACATGACCCTCTTCGAGATCCCCCAGGAGGATTTCGACATAGCCATCCAACTTGCTCGAAAAATCGAGACGAAGTTGGAGAAAAACCTACTTTTCTGAAATATTAAAAACTGTTGGAAAATACCAACTTGTCGGCAAATTTTCGTTCTGTACATTAAAATTTTGTAGAAACTAATTGAAGAAAATCAAAGAAAACATAACCGAGATTGTAACGCACATTCTGGATTCACTTTTCATCTAGTATGTAGAAAGTTATACGTTGTTAAAGTTTCACGAAAAATTATAAATTCTATTTTCAAAAATTTGAAAAATACCCCGATACGGCGTCCATCCCAACAAACCGGGCGACGTGGTCGCGCACTATACACATCAAAAGATGCGTATGGATGTTTTCGACGTGTGGGAACTGACGGAACCCGATTTTGTTGCATATGCGCGACGAAATCAGTGCGTATCCGTCGAGATACCCCCGTATCGACCCTTTGCAAATTAAGTCACAACTTCGTGTACACTCGTCAAATCGCGACAAAACTTACGCCATTGGACTCGAAATATTTTTTTGGTCCTATATGCCAAGTTTGGTTCAATTCTGAGAAGGTTGATCGGGACGCTATTTTGGCGGGCCCACAATCCCACTCAACGGGCGATTTTGTGCACAGTCCACCAAAATCTAAAATTGGACATACCGTTGGGTTCGTCTCATCAAAATAAATCTGTAGACATATAGTTTGACGACTTTAGAGATCGTAGGTTCTGGCGTGCATTTCGGTACAAAGCGGGTCCAACGGCTGACATCGTTTTTGACCCGAAATTACGATTTTGCCCCTGTTCCAGAATTTAACTTTTTTACAGACATTTTCTAGGCATATCTTATATTCCAACTCGTTCGTGATGTTTGTTGCAGCATCCGAGTCATCTGCGGGATTTGGCTTTTCTTGCTTTGTTTATTTGTCGGTTCGAGCTACTGGATTATTCTCTTTTGCACATAACCTCAGGCAAGATACCTTGCCATCTTTACTACTTATATTAGTTGCATTTTATTTTAGTTATTGTATCTATATTTCTTGTTTATTATTTTCTTCTTGCGTGTGGACCTAGAGTTAAGAGACTTCCGTCAATAGAGTGCATATCATTAACTTTGTCATGATTGTATCACGAGTTGTGTGTGAGTTATGAGTATTATGTAGTGGTCACTTGCGTGTTGGCTGATCACCCGTGCGCATGCGTAGGAATAACTGTCAATAGATACATGTTAGAAGACTTGACAGTTATCTATTATAAAACCGTGTGGTAGAAACGACACGTGTTGGTGTATCGTGGTTACGATGCATGTACAGTATCATTGGGGGGAGGGGACAGCTATTAGCGTAGGGGATACATTTATTTTTACACATATTTTGGGTCGAGGGTGACTCTTATGAGCACTACCTTCTGCCCAGGGCCGATAGTGACTCGGATGAGCGCTACTTACTGCCACTCTTTATTTACTCTGCTGATCCTACAACCCCTGCGTAGAATGTTGTCCTCAAAGTGCATATCACATAGATGGTTAGGAACCCTGTTGTGTTGTAGTTTATAGTATTTTTACTTATGCAGTTATAATGACATGTTCTTCCTGTATCTTGTTACGTCCCTCTGAGGACCTGGTTATCTCTCCAGGTGTGTGCTTTCATGGTTTACTGCAGGTATTCTAGCCAAGATTGTGGGCGTCTCCATTTCTTCGAAGATGATCCCTCTTGGTTCGTCTTGATACTTTCATGGATCATTTTCTTGTATAGTTTATCTCCTTTTGATAGTTGGTAGTGGACTTTGTCTCCGCCCAACGATTGTACCATAAATATTCAAGATGATTTTATACTATTATTCTTTTTATTGTGGATAAGATTTAGTTTGTCTTGGATTACTATATTTTACAGCTTATGTATACATACAAGGTTTCCATATATTGGAGTGTGCTTCGTATGTATGCGCTGGTATATACGTATCTGGTCCCAAGTATTTTGGGACTGGGGCGTTACATATTTTTGTGGTGGCCCATGCAGGTCGAGTTTTCCGTTTCGGTTACATGACTGTACCGAATGGGCCTGCACATATAGGATTAGAGTATAGGATCTCATCCACCTGCTTGACCCTCTTCCTTGACTAAAATTTTTGAATCACATGTTCAACTTCATTGATCTACATCTTGCTTGAGCTTTTCTACCGTAATTCTTATTTCCACACTTGATAGGAAGATGACTACACTAGTATATGCTCATAGGTTAACCCATGGCTAGAAGGATTACATTGACAACTAGTATGCATTGAGATCCACTTTAAGTTATATAGATATGAGGATAAGAGGAATCATATTTTTTCTAGAAGTATGAACTTAAGGATTAGTTAATTCCAAGTTGGGTAGTAGCAACATTAATAATTTCGAAGGATTTTAGAACTTTATCTACAAAATGATAGAGAAATCTATATACAATTGAGAAAGGAGATTGAATTGATTTTGAGTTTTGATTTTTGAAGGTCTTTGAAAATACTTATGATTCAGTGAATTATAGCTATCCATCCTTGAATAGAGATAAAGTTAGTTGAAAAGAATTTTTGAAATTTAAATACTGCTGTAAGATTATGAGGGCGGGTTGATAAAGCTTGGTTTTAAATTGGGTTGTATGGTTCCTAATTAATAAGTTCGTAAAATTTGAATTTTAAGTTTGGAGTAAGGTTATTAAGAATTTTGGTAATATATACTCAAATTAAGGATCTACTTTAAACTCTTGTATAAATTACGATTGATAACTCCTATTTAAATTTTGAGTTTAAGATTAGGATAATGATAGAAGAAGAAAAATATATAGATTGATTTGTGACACAATAAAGGTCTATTCGAGATTGATTGGAAATTTTGGAAAAAAAATTAAAATTTCTTGATTTGATGACTGATAAGATCATTTGAATATTGAGTTTAAAGTTAGATTGCTAGTATTACAATCTTTGGGAAAATTACTAAAGATGTGGTGAAAAGTTATTTTGATTGATTAAAGGAATTTACCATTTAAAATGTGATTGTGATTTTGTTTGAATGACTTAGAAATAGAAGTTATGTGATGAGTGTGTTAAAATATTGAGCTGTAAATTTTAGATTATTCGTGATATGTTAAAAGCTTATCTTGAGGGTTATTGGGAAATTTGTAGAGTTTTAAAGTTATGAAGTGATATAAATTTTTTTTTGATTCATGAGTTTCTTGAGTTTAAAGTTGGGAGTGGAAAATGTTAAATTTTGGAAAGGTTAGTAGTAACGTGATGGAAGTTTAATTGAAAGGGATTTTACTTGGTCTGATTAAATTGACGGCTTGGAGTGAATACGAAATTTGGATAGTTCATTTAGAGAAATTTATTAAGGAACTTTTGGAGGAAACTTGAATTTTTTAATTTTAATATTAGGCCACCAAGATAGCCCTAATAAATTGGAAGTATTCCATACTAAATGCCATGTCACTCGTGACCATGATAGTAGTATATACACAAGCGTTGCTAGTCATCTACCAAACTATATTGTATCTCAATCTTTACTTACTCGATTTTCCTTCGAATCTCTTCTTTTATGGTAACCTTCTTACCCAGTTGCAATTTGAATAATAATTTAATTGTTCATTGACTGTATTCATTTAAGAGGCTATCTTCTCTCTAGAACTGTGATCCTAAATTATTTTGCTGGATTTTTAAATAAATTTTATGCTTGCTTTAACTTGATCTCCTTTATTATTGGAGCATTACTATTCACCTTATGAACTCCCACTTTCTATTTTGGATAGTTTGGCATCTCTTACCGTGACTTGAATATTTGGAGCACAACACTAGACTTTCCCTTCCAACAAACTTCATATGACTTAGAACAAGCCCACCTTAATGTAGATATATCATGTCCCACTAAACACGTCTCCTTGTACTCTATTTTCTTGATATGACTTTCCAGTCAAATGGCTAGGCTATAACCTCTACATGACACCAGTTACTTTCGGACTGATGAATAAGAGATCCAACCTTGACTCAATCCTTTAACCCGATATGTGAATATGTTCTACTAAATTCCTTAATGCTAAACTTTGTGCATTATCTTGATTGTTTGGCTCATTATCCCATCACACTATTGGTTTAACTCTTGTAAGTTGGGTAGAATACCTCATGACCTAACAAAACCTTTATCCTTATGAATCATGTTGATGAGTTTACTCAGACTAGAAATTCGAGGACCCTAAACTTATATAGGTGACCAAGTCATAAATGAAGAAAACTAGGACAACTGTAAGGGCCCACACTTCGGGCAAGACTTGATTTAAAAGATCTTGGACTATTTAAATTTTCTTTCATTAGTACCTCCCTTGTTCATATTTTGACTATCTCATGCTGCTAATGTAGCTTCAGTTTTGCAAGCTTATTTCGTTATCAAGCTTGATCATGACATATATTAATGGGTTCACCCACTAACATATTGTCTAATCAGATCCGGTACATGATGGTCTGATCAACCTATTGCACTTTGGTTCACTTTTCATAAATTATTCTACGTGGATGGAGACATAGTTAAACTTGCCTTAGAGTCTCATCCACACAGCATTGACAACTCTCATTTGAATTATTTCGTCGCCTATGAACCCCGTATTCGTACTCGATAGCCTCGTCCTTGAACTCTTTATTGTTTTTTACTTTACTTATATTAGAAAGACCATACACTATACATGATAGATAGATGTAAGATATCACCTTTAGTTTTCCTATCAGTTATTTCAACACGAATTTAGATAGCCACCAACCAACTCATGTGGCTATATCCTCACCTTAAACTCCACTTCTTCCAATCCTAGAAATTTTTATTGTGCCCTTCTAATCCTACTTGAACGCACGAGAGTGATTCTAATCATTACTTAATCAAACCCTCGACGATTAGTATCCAGTTCTCCATTAAGGGATCACATTCCTAAAATTCTAATTTATTCTCTTTGGTCTACTCAATTTCTTACTGTTCTCAAAAATTGGATATTCAAAATTTTGTTACGTTCACTCGCAATCCTTATTCAATTTTATAACCATGATATATTTTTGTATATATCGACTCCACAATTTTCTATTGCAGGTGGTGTTGAACGACGTTTTATCGCCTCCACCCAAATTTAATTGTATTTTGGTATGTCGAACTCTTCCTATCCCTCAACCCTATCTACCCTATTAATCCTAAATTTCGAGGACAAAATTCTTGTAAGTTGGGTAGGATGTAAAACCCCTATTTTTTTTATTATTTATTAGAATTCAAATTTATTTATGCAATTTATGGTTTTTATTAATTATTAAAAATGACCTTAGCCATTGTTGTGTTTTGAGCACAAGGCGACCATGAATTTTGACATGGAAGATGTAGCAGTGCGCCTTGACTAATGTACTAGCCATACCTGGTGAAGCCTAGCCATAGTGATGTCCAAACTAGGGAAACCAGACCAAATTATGAATTGACTATTTAAAGTATTTTAATTAAATATTAATTATATTGATTTTTAGATGACCCTGTTGGCCCAACCAGCCCGAACTGGGCCCGGACCGAAACCAAGCCCATGTAAGCATGTAGTGTGACCAAATGTGCCATATAGGCATATTTATGTATATACAAATATTTTCTAAATTATTTTAGAATTTTATGTGCAATTTCTAATTATTTAATTATTCGTACTATTATGGTATTTTATTATTAAATAATATGGTGCAGCACTTTGTATAAAATTTTGGATCCGGATAAGGGTGTGCGGTAAAAGTTCACCCATTGGAAAGATTTTACTAATTTATTACTAAAATTTATTTTGCGAAGATTTAATAAACATGATTATTTTATAGAGATATTATTATTATTTTTAGTTGATTTATTGTGATTGAAATTTATATATATGTAGATATGTTTTAAATATATTAATAATCGGGTAGATAATATTAATTTGGTATTTAAATTTTTAAATAAGATTTATGGTGGAAATTTATGGATATATGCATATATATATATATATATATATATATATATATATATATATATATATATATATATATGTATATATATATATATACATGGTCATAAATATATAGAAAAGGTTTTAAAAATATTTTAAAAAAGAAAAAAAAAAAAAAAAAAAAAAACTCATTGTGGTCGGCCCCACCATGTGGGAACCGACCACAAGAGCAAACACAGCAACATGGCCGCCCCCTTTTCCAATAGCAGTAGCAGCAACATGGGGGCTCACCCCTCCATATTATATATATATATATATATATATATATATAATATAATATAATATATATATAATATGATTTTAACTAAACCATAAACCCTAATCAATCCGAATCTTCTTTCCCTCTCCTTCCCTCCTCCTCCTCTCCTCCGCTCACCTCGAACCTCCCTCGGCCAGCTCGTGCGCCGCAACAAAAGCCCCGCCCCACGAAAACAGCGAGAGCAACAACAAACAACAGCAGTATGTAAAGCAAGGTACCCAACTTTACCGTGCAATTTCTTCTTCAATTTAAGTCTGTTTTTAGATCCGTAATTCGTGTAGAAAGCCCACATGACCCTCTTCGAGATCCCCAGGTATATTTCGACATGGCCATCCAACTTGCTCGAAAAATCGAGACGAAGTTGGAGAAAAACCCACTTTCTGAAATATTAAAAACTGTTGGAAAATACCAACTTGTCGGCAATTTTCGTTCTGTACATTAAAATTTTTGTAGAAACTAATTTAAGGAAATCAAAGACAACATAACCGAGATTGTAACGCACATTCTGGATTCACTTTTCATCTAGTATGTAGAAAGTTATACGTTGTTAAAGTTTCACGAAAAATTATAAATTCTGTTTTCAAAAATTTGAAAAAACACCCCGATACGGCATCCGTCCCAACAAACCGGGAGACGTGGTCGTTCACTATACACATCAAAAGATGCGTATGAATGTTGTCGACATGTGGGAACTGACGGAACCCGATTTCGTTGCATGTGCGGACGAAATCAGTGCGTATCCGTCGAGATACCCCCGTATCGACCCTTTGCAAATTAAGTCACAACTTCGTGTACGCTCGTCAAATCGCGACAAAACTTACGCCATTGGACTCGAAATATTTTTCTGGTCCTGTATGCCAAGTTTGGTTCAATTCTGAGAAGGTTGATCGGACGCTATTTTGGCGGGCCCAATCCCACTCAACGGGCGATTTTGTGCACAGTCCACCGAAATCCAAAATTGGACATACCGTTGGGTTTGTCTCATCAAAACAAATCTATAGACATATAGTTTGATGACTTTAGAGACCGTAGATTCTGGCGCACATTTCGATGTAAAACGGGTCCAACGGCTGACATCGTTTTGACCCGAAATTACGATTTTGCCCCTGTTCAGAATTTAACTTTTGGACAGACATTCCTAGACATATCTTATATTCCAAACTCGTTCGTGATGTTTGTTGCAGCATCTGGAGTCATCTGCGGGATTTGGCTTTTCTTGTTTTGTTTATTTGCCGGTTCGAGCTACTGGATTATTCTTTTGCACATAACCTCAGGCAAGATACCTTGCCATCTTTACTGCTTATTTAGTTGCATTTATTTCAGTTATTGTATCTATATTTCATGTTTATTATTTTCTTCTTGCGTGTGGACCTAGAGTTAAGAGACTTCCGTCAATAGAGTGCATGTCATTAACTTTGTCACGATTGTATCACGAGTTGTGTATGAGTTATAAGTCTCATGTAGTGGTCACTTGTGTGTTGGCTGATCACCATACGCATGCGTAGAAATAACTGTCAATAGATGCATGTTAGAAGACTTGACAGTTATCTATTATAAAACCGTGTGGTAGAAACGACACGTGTTGGTGTATCGTGGTTACGATGCATGTACAGTATCATTGGGGGGGAGGGAGGGACAACTATTAGCGTAGGAGATACATTTATTTTTACACTATTTTGGGTCGAGGGTGACTCTTATGAGCACTACCTTCTGTCCAGGGCCGATAGTGACTCGGATGAGCGCTACTTACTGTCACTCTTTATTTACTCTGCTGATCCTACAGCCCCTGCGTAGAAATTGTCCTCAAAGTGCATATCACATAGATGGTTAGGAACCCTGCTGTGTTGTAGTTATAGTATTTTTTCTTATGCAGTTATAATGGCATGTTCTTCCTGCATCTTGCTACGTCCCTCTGAGGACCTGGTTATCTCTCCAGGTGTGTGCTTTCATGGTTTACTGCAGGTATTCTAGCCAAGATTGTGGGCGTCTCCATTTCTTCGAAGATGATCGCTCTTGGTTCGTCTTGATACTTTTATGGATCATTTTCTTGTATAGTTATCTCCTTTTGATAGTTGGTAGTGGACTTTATCTCCGCCCAATGATTGTACCATAAATATTCAAGATAATTTTATACTATTATTTTTTTTATTGTGGATGAGATTTAGTTTGTCTTGGATTACTACATTTTACAGCTTATGTATACATACAAGATTTCCATATATTGGAGTGTGCTTCGTATGTATGCAGCTGGCATGATACGTATCTGGTCCCAAGTATTTTAGGACTGGGGCGTTACAGGTACTAGTCTTCGGACTACCGCTAGTTGGGATTCGGCCCCTACAGCTAACCCAAAGTAATAGAAGTTATTAATAAAGAAGTACAACAGTTATAAATTTGAATTTTTAAACAAATACTACATTTATGACATTGGAAATACAGCAGTCGAACTCGGATCGAACTCTGACCGAGTTCGGACCGGTTCGGTCGGCTCTGTGCGGATTTCTAGAACCGAACAGTCGGCCCTAGCCCTATATATTCATCATCTTCCTTTCACTTTTCTTCATCCTTCTACCGTGAAAAACCCTCCTATACTCCAAAGAACTTCTCCTCCTCCTTCCTTTCGAGCTTCTCAGGAGTCTAGTGGGCCATCCTCTCCACCGTCATCCTCCTTTTGAAGGTATTCTATTCTTCTTTTCTTCTCATCCATGGCACCTAAGCACCAAAAGAGTAAGGTTGATTCCTCACAAGCAGGATCATCCTCCTCTGACTATGTTCCTACTAATATTTTTAGTCCAGCTCGACCTACGGATCTGATGATTATGATTTCGGTCTCTTTCCTGATATGGATTTTTTCGACCTTTGGTTTGACTCATTTTCTAGTCGTAGAATTTGTGCTGGAGGACGTGTAAACTTTACCATCTTTTCTTAATATGCTCCCATTTTCAACCGTCTCGACTTTCATGATTTTTTAGAAGTAGCTGAGAACATTTATGATAATGATGTCCGTATGTTTTACTGTAACCTGCAAGTAAAAGATAACGATAACTTCTACTCATGTGTTGCTGGACAAGAACTAGAGTTCAGTGCCACCGACATCAGTGAATATTTTCATGTTCTGATATAGGTGAAGCTTTAGTGACATTCATCATATTCAATTTCCTGAAAGTGTCACCTTTGATTTCTTCAAAGAACTTTTGTGCTATCCTAAACCTGTTCCTAGAAGAGTTTACTCCAAGCATGTAAATCAAAACTTCTATGAACTCCATAGGTTTGTATTCTCTGTTCTTCTTCCAAAGTAGGGATCCTCTGATGAGATAACTTTCAGGAATTGTCGGCCATGTACCACATTCACTTTGGCATTCCATTTTCTGTTCCAAAGACTATGATGGCTTGGATACTTAACTGCAGAAATGTCGGACGCAACCTCGTCTATCCTATGCATTTGACTTCTATCTTTAGGAGGTTTGAAATCGATCTTCAAACCTGTCCTTACTCCTCTACTGTCATTGAGCTCAGTAGGTCTAGGTATATCATACTCCTCCTCTACCTCCTGGTGCTGAGCCTACACTGATGCTGACCCAGAGGCTCCTCCTGCTGCTGCTGCTCCAGCCCCTGCTCCGGGTTTTGACCCTGGCTTCTATCAGCGCTTTGATGATTTCGTTGCCCTCTCAGTGCAACGACATCAATGCTATCTTGACTCAGAGTTCTGCCATATCACCCAGGCTCCGGTGTTGCGGAACAGCATTGCTGAACTTCACTAGAGTCTCTTTCATGACCCCTCACATCCAGTTACCATACTTCATCACCCCAGCTTCCCTGGACCCAGGTTCGACGATGAGACGACATTTCCTCACTTCGATCCTACTGCTGTATATTTTCCACCGGATGCTCCTGGAGGTTACGACACACGATGTGATGAGGACTTGAGCTAGTGGATTTTTGGATAGATCTGATAGATGATGATCTGATATAGTTATATATATATATATATATATATATATCTAATATATATATATATATTATATATATATAAATATATATATATATATATATATATATTGTATCTTTCGTCCGGCGCTCGTAGCGCGAGTGGCACAAGGGGGGCTCTCGGGGGAGACCCGGGATTGAGCCCCCCTCCCGCATCCACGGCGGGTGGCAGTGGCCACGGGGGATGGGGATGCACGGAACCAAAATAAAAAAATATATATATATTTGTATCTTTCTTTTATGCATGACATTTTCAGTATTCCACTACTAGTTATTTCTTTTATGCACTTGTTATTTGTGGCAATATTGTTTTGGTTATCTATCTAGTATTACTTTGTTTGTTTGATGAACATTGTTGCTTCACACATTACGGGGGAGCCATTTTTTATTGACAAAGGGGGAGAACGAGCGCAACACCAAAATCAACAATCAGAGAAAGAATACCAAAACCATTTTTTTAGGTAAGTAATTTTATTTGTTCTATTTAGATATATTTTGGTATAGACTCAAGTTTGTCAATTATCAAAATGGGAAGATTGTTGGCCCATTCCGTGGTCACACCCGATTTTAATAATTGACATAAACTTAGGTCAATACAAAAATATATGAACTGATAATATTTCAGGTCTTGTAAATCAATATCAACAAGCGTACTACTACATCGGCAAGCACGTAAACAATTAGTCTGAAGCTTACTTTCATTGGAATCTAATCCGAGTCATTTTATAATTTATTATGTATTTTATCTTTATTGAATCTAGGATATAAATTGTAAGATCGACTGGATAATACTGGCTTAGGTTAATCATAGTCCACTTTCCTATACAGCCTACCTATCCATAGTTCACCTACCAAAAATTCTATTTCCATTCTGCAACGAATTTGACAAATGTCTTACATTTTTACTGATAGAAACTCAAACCGAGTTCGGCCCGAGTTCGGTTAGTTTGAATTTAAATATTTGTTGCCTTCAAATCTGCATGCAACGTTCATTTGCGAAATCTTTGCATCACTCTGCAGAACTCTGTCCGAGTTCGGTCCTAAAAACACCTATAAATAGAAAGAATTTCTCATTCCAAATCACTCAATCAATTTCATCTTCTCTCTCTCTTAATAAGTGTTTTCATTCGATCAAAATCTTTCATATCACATCTACACTCTCTTAGCCAAAAGCCAGTAATATTATTCGATCTAGAGTCTTTTGGTTCTCAAGAGTTTAAAGGATTGTTCAAAGTACAGAAACTATCTCTGTTGTGGAGCCGTCGTACGTCACCAAGCACGGTTGTGAAGTTGGTCGTGCACTTGTCACCAAGTACGGTGTTGTAAGAGACTGCAAGCTCTCAATTAGCTTGTGCCTTAGTGGATTAACATCGAGCAAGAGTACTCGAGACTGGATTAGTCCTCTCAGAGGGATACCAGTATGCATCGCTGTGTCACTGAGTTTGATCTCTCTATCTCTTGCTATATTTATTTCTCTCTTATTCACTACCATCTGTTTATAAATTTTAAATTGGTGATTATTTTTCGCTGTACTCGCACTCACTTATTCACCCCTCTAGAGGTGCTCAAGGTCCTACAACATGGTTGTGGACTATATACATCGAAAGGCACGTATGGATTTTTCGACATGTGGGAACTGACAGAACTCGATTTGCTCCTGTGTGCGACGAAATCAGTACGTATCCGTCGAGATACCCCCATATCGACCTTTTGCAAACTTGGCCCTAACTTGTGTATGTTCGTCGTATCGAGAAAACTTGCCAACAGGACCGTATCAAAATTTTGTTCCTACGTGCCAAGTTTGGTCAGATTTGAGAATGTCGACCGGAATGACTATTTGGCGGGCCCGACCTGATCCAACGGACAAAATTGTACACGGTCCCCGAAATCCAACTTTGGACATACAGTTGGGTTCATCTCCTCAAACCAGATCTGTAGACATGTAGTTTGATGAATTTAGAGACCATAGATATTGGCACGCATTTGGTGCAAAATGGGTCTAGACGGACATCGTTTTGACCCAAATTATAATTTTACCCCTGTTCCAGAATTGGACTTTTGGACAGGCATTTCCTAGGTATATAATTATTCTGAGCACGTTCTTGATGTTTGTTTCGGCATCCTGAGTTGTTTGAAGATTGTGACGTTCTTTTGCTGATATTGTGATTCTTGGACTTGCCACATTCACCACCAGGCAAGTATACCTTTTAGTTTCTGATTGTGCTATTTATTTCAATATTTTATTATTGCATGTTCCTTTCTTTTATTTTTTTTTTGTTTATATTGTGTGTCCAAGTCACACTTGGTGCAAGCGACTATTTAGTCGTTTTATTATTTTATATTTTACTATGCATGTCGACCTAGTATTAGACGACCACCTTTGGGTATGAGATATTTTCGTATCTCCTATGGCCTAGACACATGTGTATCACGAGATGAGTGAGTTCATATAGGACACACCTGCGTATTCGACTAGCCATCGATACGTATGGGTCGTACGACGGATAGGAGGGTAACTGCTACTAGTGTGTCGAGTTAGAAGCCGTAGCAGTTACCAACTGGACAGGCTGTAGATACATCTTGGACAGGAGCATCGGGGGGAGGGGATAGCTACTAGCGTAGGGGCTACATTTATTTTTACACACATTTGTGGGCCGATAGTGACTCGTATGAGCGCTACTTTCTTCCCTGGCAGATAGCGACTCGGATGAGCGCACTTACAACCATTCTTTATTTACTCTGCTGATCCTACAGCCCCTGCGTAAAATATTTCCTCAAAGTGCATCTACATAGATGGTTAGGAGAACCTGTAGTGTCATAGTTGCATATTTACAATTCAGTTATTTCGACGTTTTTCTGTATCTTGTTACGTCCGTCTGAGGACTGGTGATCTCCAGGATTAGACGAGCAGATTATCCCCAGGAGTACGGAGCAGCTTTGCTCTTACGTCAATGACGAGGCATCTCCCGTTGATACTTAGTTTTCTTTTTATTATCTGAGACTATGTAGTGGACATATTTTTATCTTCATCTTTCTGTTTTGAGGAGGTTGGACTCCATTTAGTTGAGACTATTTTTCATAGCTGTTTGGAGTGGGTATGTCCACCGAGCTATCTCTGTGACTTTTTTTATTATTGATACTTATTATACATTCTCTGTTGAGCTGGATGAGATATAGTATTTATATTGTGGCTTATCATGTTATATTATTATAGCTTATGTACAAATATGAGGATATCACTATTAGTGTATTCTTCTATATGTGCAGCTGGCATGCTGATACTTAGTCTATGTATTATGGGACTGGTCGTTGCAATAACTTTGTTGCATGGCCAAATCTTCTGACTTAGCCATTTGAGCACTTCTTGTTTATTGAACTACTCGATCGATTTCGGCCTACCGTGCCCAAGTCTCAACCCGTTGCGAGGCGGTGATTTGGAGTTTGCTGACCCGTTTGAATGAGGCAAAATATCGACCTCTAATATTTTAGCGTAAATGGATAGCCTGCACATGAAACCAACTAAAATCAATACTTACTGATTCGGACTTGCACCTTGGTCGATTCGATTTCTTAGAATCTTCGAGCCGACTCATCGCACTTATCCTTCGGGGTAATGCAGCGCTTTGCATCGATTCAACTCGATGCATTCTTGGGACAATACAACTCTTCGCATCGACTTAGTTCGATGCATTGCTGGGACAACGTAACTCTCGTATCGATTGCATCGTACTTTTCATTCGGTCAATACGACTCTTTGAGTCAACGTTTAGCTTAATGCGCCAGTAGAGCAGGCATATTACAGAATATACCACTCAAAACAAGGATCGTCCTCGAACCAAAACCAACACTCCAATTAAGTATTTTATAATCGTTTCACGATCTTGTCCCATCAATGTTGTTCAGTTTCACACTATCTTACAAGCTTTTCATTAACATTTAAAGTCTTCCCTTCAGCTCGATTTAAATTTTTGTGTACAACTTGATTTGGATCCGTACCTATATTCAAGGCGTCCCAAATATATATGTATTTCGACCAAGTCCAGTGGTAGCAAATTGGACCAAAGCTGACAGGTAATTTCAATCCTATACTTGCCATCTCGACTCCCTATGGACTTATCTTTAGCAACTATTCCAGAATTTTATCGCATAGTATATTTGATACATACGTGATTATTCAATAAAGTCACAGCACGACGTGATTCAAAATCACATTTCTCATTTCGTATGTTTCTTATGGACCATTAATTTTATGCGTCGCGTCGAGCCGTCGCGCATCTGATCGAACAAGTCTTCCGAAATGCCTTGCGTTCAAAATGCTATCCAACTATTTTCGAAGTCTGGCTAGGCAACTCATCTCGATACGATTTCCTTTGTTGACTTAAATGCATCAACATTCAGGACTACCCCGCTAGGTTACTTACCTAGACACCGTGCTTAAATTCTTCGGACGCAACTTTAAATTGACATTGCACAAAGGCCACAATCTATCGACACCAAAGTTTACATCGAGGCGACGGTGCTCAAGGCAACAATCGCTTTGACACAAAGTTTCTACGATGCATCTTACGTTCGATTCCTAACGAGTAAGAATTCACTAGCCAAATTTCTAACTTATCTGTCTCGCAACATCGAATATAAGTTCGATTCACGCAAGCTCAATTGCAAGGTGAATCCAAATCTAATGACATAACTCGTAAGTTATTCTCTTACCACTCGCGCATAGCACGATTCTCAAAATCGCCTAGACTTATCATCAACATGCACCACATTATATTTGTTATCGATACAATTTTATATGCGATATCGCATGGGCCATTCATGGTCTGCAACATTCAATTTGATTTGCGGTCAAGTCTTCTAGGGTCAGCTGCCCGAAGCTACGCTCGATAATTGTGGATCATTAACGAAGGATAGTTTACTACGAACCTGATATACTTATTTTGGAGCCAAATCACTTCGACGATTTTATGCAACTACCCAATTTCGGACAAAACTATTTCTATCGGTGCAACTGATGCACAAATATCCTCCAAGTAAGGTCATGCACTACCGTCGATGATTCTGCAATTCATGAAGCACTCACATTGAGTTCAAGTGTATCTTATTTGCGGTCGACACACGAGATGCTATACGCATCGAACAATCGTCGATGACTTATAGTCTCGTCTTGATCAATCACAAATTTCATGATCAACAGTTGTTTATTCTCGTATTGTTATTACAAAATTTTATAGCGCGGCACACTCATTTTATATTCTCACATCGTGCTTACGTTTTTCGTATCGATCTCGATACGTCGTATCAATTTCGATAGCATATGGGTCAACTTTGATTCTTTCAACGTTGACAACTTGCATTGTACGTCCAAGTTCTCCACAAATATTTTGTACGTCTCGAATCGTTTCTCGATTCGTTGCATTCCTTATGCTTTGATTGCGTAACCGAGTTACCGATTATCCAACATCGAACCTGTGAGCCCTTGGACCAAATATTGGTGAGAATTTTTTTATAATATTTATTATTACTGTCAATTTTTGTTTGCGTATATATATGAATATATCAAGTGTTTCAAGCCAATGACCAACAAATAGGTAAAAAGATAGGATTCATGTAAAATATTAACTTAGAGGGCCTTAGTAAAAATTTCACCATTTGTAAAATATGTTTGGCCGACCACTTTATAGGGCTAAAGCTTGTGAATCAATTCAAAACTCTGTTAAAGAATTTTCCCTCCTATCCTCTAATCGACCAAAAGGGATAAATCCAAATCAGTTTAAAAGTTTTCCCTATATCTAAATTCCCCTTTGGTTCAATCCAACGATTGTATATATATGGAGAAGAGGCAGCGCTCCTCTCCACATACAAACCCTAATTTTTCCAACTCTTTTTGTCGCAAGAGGAAGCAATAAAGAATCAAGGAGACGTTGAGGTGACAACCAATTCGATAGGTTAGTAATCTGCATACTATTAATTTAGTCTCTGTTAAGTTCACCAAATGTTTGATTAAATGTTAGATAGGGTAAAAAGTAGGGATACATGGATATAGTTCAGGTAGTCAGTAATAAGGAGGAGTTGAGAAAAATTCAAGTATCAAAGGTAGAGTTTGTAACAGGGTCCATAGGAACCTGTGTACTATTATGGATGTTCTTCGAGACTCGTGGCAAGGGCATCAAGTCAATGG
>JANAVB010006809.1:0-41792 GCA_029216955.1 Iris pallida
ATGGGTGAAGGAGAAGCAAGTTTGCACTTGCCTACTGCTGCTGCTGGTTAGGTGGAGAAGTAATGAGAAAGGAGAAAAGTAAATGGTGAAGAAGAAGTAAATGAGGAGAGAGAAAGGAGATGGTGGCTTTAAATAGGGGAGTGGTGGTAGGTGGGGTGTTGGGCCGGGTCTGTCCACCAGGAACCCGAAAGACTAACTAAAGCAGAGAATAAAATACAGGTAATAAAATTGCAGAAATAAAATTGCAGGAAATTAATTAACATGAAATTAAAGAGCTAATAAAATTGCAGGAAATAAAGTGCAGAAAATAAAATGCAGATAATTAATTAACATGAAGTTATAGGAATTTAAATACAGGATAATACATGATAAATATTAAATAAATATATTCAAGCAATATACGTATTAAAATGCGCATACTGGGAACGGGGAGTGACAGGAAGCCATAAGAAGAGTTGCTAAAGGAAGGCTAGGAATTGTTAAGGTTCTCCCACAGTGGAAGTGAATTTGGGAACTATAATTGGTATAATTGAAAACATGAGAATATGATGATTAAATAAAGAAACACTCAGAGGGATCAAATTTTTACTATTATATATAGAAAGGGTGGATATAACCATAGAAGTATTATTACAGACGCGTTAGGAATAATAGGTTCTAGAAAGGAGATAGTCATAGTAGTTGAGGAATTTGGATTGTGGTTCGGGATGTATGAATCGGAACATTAAGCAAGCTAGTAAAAAGGCAGTTGAGTTTTAAATTTTGGGGATTTAATTCGATTAGTGAGATAGATTCACATTGCTAGCTAGTTATGGTAAGAATGATTGAGATTTGACGATATTTAATATTTCTATTGTGTTTGGGTGGGAACGATTGATAGGTGCATGGTGAAAGATTAAAATTTGATTAGTGATTCTAATTTGGTCGATTGATTTCAAGGATTAAAAATTCTCGAATATAGATCATGGATCAACTTAATAAGAATTTTCTAAATGATTTGCTAATATATTCGGAATTAAGGCTATGACTTTGATATAATCAGGTCTGGAAGATTGACGATAACTGAAATCGATGTCTTCGAATTAGAATAGGTTGTCCGAGGGAAATACTTGGAGTTTGAAGTAAATTGGCAGACCGTATGGAATGACTTGGTGGAAATTGAATCTAGTTGATTTTAGATATCTTCCTTTAGTGCTTGGGGTAATTGCCTTAGTTCTTCTTAAATTTTCTTGGTGTCATGAGTTTAGCTAAGTTTAGCGACTTTAGAAGGTTGGTTTCGCATAAGATGTTAATTAAATGGTTATCTTATAATTTTCTTGAATTATCTTTTATTTTCTTATCCTTGTAGTAGTGAATTGATAATCTATCATTATTCAGTCCTCAATAGAAACATCTTATCAGATTACATTTCTATCATAGATATATTACCCTAATTACCTTCACTATCCTATTATCATACAATTATGATTTTTTCTGAGTTACAAATCCTAGTACTCTCATCCAATTTTATTTTATATTTTTCCTAATATCTCATTTCAATAGATTTTATTATTTTACGTCTTCTCAATAAACCGTTGACGTTGTTTCTTGCCTTTTCTATTTTCTAAACATTATTTGAATTTTATTTCTATTTTGTGATCATTTTTTATCGTGTTTATATTTTACTCATGCCTAAAACGATTTTGATCGTGACTATATTTTGATTCTATCTTTGATCATACCTAGATGATTTTAATCGTGCTTAGGTTTTGCCTCTTGATTTTAATCGTATCTTGATCATATTTTGATCATACCTAAATGATTGGGCCTAAACAATTTTTGATTCTATTAATTGTGATTACATCGTACCTAAATAATTTATCCATCATTCGATTCCATCCTTAATCGTGCCTAAACGATTAAAATTTTATTTGATCATATTTAGATTTAGATTTTGCTCATGCATAGATTTGGTTCATGGTCATTGCACCATCTTCCAATTCCTATTTCGATATTTGATCATGATTAGGTCATGATTCTATCCTTGATCGTGTTCAGATTTTGATCGTGATTGTACCATTTTTTTATTTTGATCATGTCCGAATTTTGACCTAACTAATTTTAATCATTTTTTGAAATTTTTGTATTTGGTTATTCTTAGTCGTGCCTGTCGTGCCATTTGAAATTTCGAGGACAAAATTTTTCTAAGATGTGTAGATTCGTAACCACCGTTCCCGAAAATCCTATTTGTTGAATTTTTAATCAAGTATTGGTTTCAATATTTTCTATTTTGAATATTCACTAATGGCATATTAATAATTTATTAAAGAGGGCATGGCATGAAGTAGTGGAATGGTTAGTAATTTAGGAGTATAGGTTAAGGTGGGAATATTCTAGAATATTTATTATGAGGTTATAATTAATTTTTTAATTAAAACCTCTTTATGACTAGGCTTTGTTCTAACCACTTGTAACCACTTAATAACCAACTTTCCTAGTCTTGTAACTACCCAACTAACTATAGAATGTTCATAGAATATTCTTCTAACTACCTAGAATCTAGAGACTTCTCTTCAAACTCTGTAAATATTCTTATCTTTTTATTTCTTTTTCTCGAAAGAAAAATCCATCACAAGCCCATAATCCCATTTTACTTGGGCTCGGTCCAGAGCTTAGGTTTTAAAACCCATCATCCTCTTTGGTTTAGCCACAGGCTCTTTCCTTCTCTATACACGAGAAGCAGAGCTCGTGGAGAACACTCATGGCCATGGTGACCTCGAGCTCCGCCGATGGTCTTTTCTTCCCTCCAGGCGTCGCGAGTCTCTCCCCGACTCCTGGTTTGAACAAATAGCCGAGTATGCTATGGGATCGGACTTGTGGTTAGGCCAAGCAGTGGACTTGTTTAATGAAGCGAATATCGATTATGGGCTGGGTCATGAGCTGGGCCTATGGGTTTTGGGTTAGTTAGTACTTTGGTTTAAATGTTGGGCTCAACCATTGGACAAGGTTAGTGGGCCATGGCTATTATATTAGGATTGTTATTATTAACTGTGAATATAAATGGTTGATATTAAGGTATTAGTTTAATAGGTTATTATTGGAGATTAAGTTTTAATTTGGAAATAGAGTTTTACTAGAATAAGTTTGTTAGGTTAAATATTAGAAATAGAGATTCAGTTTTAAGTAGGAGATTTTAGAATTATATTCTAAGAAATTGTGTCTCTTTGACATAGATTTTCTTGGAATTTGGACTTGACCTCCCTGTAATCCAGGCAAGCACACTACGGTTTGAATTATATACTAAATAATTGTCTTGCGTGGCATTCATATTGGACACCTAGGCTACACGTAGACATTGATTGTACCATTGTTCTTTTATTGTACTCATTACTATTGTCGAGGATTTAGGAAAATATATAGTTTACATGTGATCAAAATCGTTGCGTAATATTGTTGATAGCTTAATCGCACATCGTGCATGTGTGATTATGCCGTACCGTATTGATTGTACTATTGTTCTATTGTTCTCCCTAAGCCGATCATATGTAAATTATTATTTCAAATCACTATTGTACTTAGTCATTTTCCATTGTTACATTGTCATTTCTTCATTTGCATATTAGTTCTTAGTAGCATTGCATTACAGTTTATTTTGTATTATTCATATCGTATGATTGTACTTTGCTCCTTTCCTGACTGGATATGTTGCAGGTTTACGATGACTTCCACTTAGCTCTTATTGCTTACAGGATAAGATGGTTGGCATGGAGGACACACGGAGATCAGTTTAGAACCTTGATGTATAGATTTACTGCACGTTTGATATTGTATTTGGATGACTGTACTCATGGATGACTGTATATTGAGTAGTTATTTTTATCATTTATCGAATTTGTCTCCGAATATTCGTTGTAAAATATGTACTAAAAAGATATAGTAAAATGTGTGATGATATGGTGATTGGTTATTTGGCACGTGATTAGTAGCTGTGATGAGCAGATCGATTATTAGCCATTTTGATGATTATCGAGGTCTAGACAGCTGACTACCGCCGATTCTGCGACGTAGACTGGACGTACTCACGCACTCATACCCGATCATGCGGACACAGGATGTGACAGTATTATTTAATTGTGTAGTAGGGGTGAGCATTCGGTTAGACCAAACCGACTTTGAAAAAATCGAAAGAAACCAAACCTTTTGAAAACCGGCACTAACCAAACCGTACAGAATTTTGTTTCAGTTATTTCAGTTAGGTAGTGTTTCTCTTGATGGGCTAGAATTTTATAAAATATTTCTTCAAAATTCTTTTAAAAAAATTCCATCGCAACTAAACAAAATAACAAATCCATATTACCAAAAATAAATCCAAAGCATGCTTATATTACCAACTTCAATCACACATTCATTAAAATGTATAAAAATTATTAGTATACAAATTACAAAGACTCACATGATCACATTAATATCAAAATTTTAAAGACTCATAAATAATTTACATACTCAGAAATAATTGTTACAGATATTCATTAATATATAAATTACAATACTCTTCACACTCACTATCTCACATAGTTACACATAGTTACTCACATAATAGTTAAAGGTTTTCTATTACAAAGAATCTCAAATCACAAGTTCTCTTGATATTATTTGTTCTTTCCTAAGTATTGAGTATTCCACTTAGCCTTTGTTGCAAATTACAACCAGCAATATATAAACCAATGAAGAAAAAAAGGGATAAAATATTATAATAAAAGGACAAGCTGATGATCAAATTATAATGAAAGGAATGCTTCATGCTTGTGAATATTCAAGCTCAAAGGCAAATGATTGTGAGAGTTGCTTATATATAAGCAAAGTGACTTTAAAAATGACAAGAAGAAAACATATTTTGAACTACTTAATAAATTATTTGTTGGAGCTTTTCCCTTGACATGTAGAGAGGGCTTGCTCTCAATACATGCCTAGTATTATTTAGTCCCACATTAGAAAAGCACCATGAAGTGTATCTCAATATATACTTGGTGTGTTGTTGAGATATGCACATGGGGTGGTGATACTAAAGAGAAAACCATGTGGGTGATTTTACTAGGAGGTAAGGATAAGACTCCATGGTAAAGCATTAATGATTTTTGCTCTTGGGAATTAATTTCCAATGGAGCTAAGCCAGCGACTCTGACTTGAACTCGGGCTCATGAGGCGTAATGTGGCATTTTGTTGGCGCACTTTGTACGGCTAGATCGCGCGGCCAGATGGCGCAACCAATTGGTGCTGCCCAGTGGCATGCCAGTTGGCACGGACTGATGGCGCTGTCAGTTGGCGTGCACTTGGCGCATAGTGCACGTATGCACAGTTGGTACAGCGGTGCACGATTGCACACGATGTGTGCTGTTAGCACGTACTATGCGCTAATCGGCGTACGTTGTGTGCCAGTTGGTTCAATCGTATCTATGCATGATTTGAGCGGTTATGAAACGTTCGGAGCGATTTTTCCCACGTCCTGAATATTCTGCACACCGAGCAGTTACTAGGTACACCTATATAAAGTCCCTCTCTTCTCTCTCAGAGTACAGTACTAAGTATCAGAAATTTTCTAACAAAATTGTCTAAGTTTATAGCAGAGAAGAGAGGTACTTTGTGAGTAGAGTTCTGCACCATCCGAGGAGTCAGAAGAGTGGAGTGTTCCGAAGTTCTCCGTCGAACTTGCTGGTTCCTAGAAGCTGTTCGTGTGGGACGAATCAAGCTTTGAGCGCCGGTGATCATTCACCCCAGCAGGCCATTTCACCATTTCTGTTCATTCACTATTATCTCGTTCTAAACGGGAACGTTTCTGATCTAATCAGAAAATGTTAGTGGACTTTCGTTGTTGTTGCTACGAATTCTACTGTGCCTTCTTCGAAGTGACACAGTATTCATTTTCTCATAATCCTCTGGGATCTCTGTCGTGCACCTTCTTCGAAGTGTTGCATAATTTCAATTTTCCATCGAAAAATACTCCCGGGACAAACATTGTCCACATGTCAAAATGAAATGTAACTAGATATGTTAGCAGAAATTTAAAGATACAACATAAGAAATTTTAACAGGATATCTTATTTCCTTTCATGTATGATTTGCCTTCAATAGTTTTCCTTTTCTTTTTATTTGGCCCTATATATTAACAAACGAAGCACGAGGAAAAAAAGATGATATTAGATATTTCACTTCATGGTCCCTGCTTGATGATAAAATTAAATGTGCCTCCTCATTTGGGAAGACCAAAGTCCAAATACCATGAGGTTACTTTTAGATCATAGCAAAATTATAAATAAAGAGAACTTTTCCTTGCCATGTTGGTGGATGCACACACTAATATACCAAAGTTAAATCTTGATCCAATGAAACAAGTGCAAATGAATAGCTATCAAACAAACTATGACGATACTAAAATATTTTTAGTCATGGATCTTACAGTTAGTTTTCTAATGGAAGGTTGTTTAATAGCAAATAATTTGAGTCTAAGCTAGAGATTGATTTCTTTCTTACTGAATATAGGAAAAAAATTGTAAACACTTCTGATTAATATAGATAAGTAGCTCAAATCCCATGCGAATAAATGGGTAATATTGAGCAATTATCAAACTTGAACCTACACAATTGACTAAATTAATATTTAAAATATTTCTGAAGTTTCCATATTAACAACCACCATCATGAAATGCATTCATAATGACATTGAAGAACATTAGATAAAATATTTTTACCTTTACAAAAATTAAGAGTGAAAGTAGGTTGCTCTGCAGCAAGATATAGTTTATATGAAAAATGAGTTCCTCTAGCAAATCACCTTTTCTCTCCAAACAATCCAACCAACACAAGCATAAACAAGACCATACTTGTGGCCGTTGACGGTGATGCTCTTTACCATTGGAAATCGAAAATCACATTCAAAATCAGGATATAGAAAAGATTGGGGTAGTAGATTCGAAAATTTTAAGAGAAAATAAATAGTTATGTCGACAAAGTTGGGGTAGAAGATTCAGATCTATGCATGTAATGCATCATATGTATACTAAATTATAAGAAAAATACTTATGGGTATGAATCAAGACAAACTCTAGCTAATGAAGAATCTGAGAGAACTCTACAACATATTTATATGTAAAAGAATGTAGAAACACAAGAAAAGCAAAAACTATACAAGAAATTATGTGTCTATCAAAGTACATATTTTAATTAACAAAATATGTATAAAAAATGTAAAAACTGAAGCAAAAGTCTCCAACACTAAGATCAATGAAAGCATTAGATCCAGAACTAGAAGAAAAAAAATGAAAAAAAATTACAAAAATTTGGGAACTTACTCAATTAGTGTTTCTTAAATTCCTTTGTAGAGAAAGAAAGATTTATAGTAGAAATATGGAAGACATGAACGAACAAACTGATTAACTATAAAACTGAAACCGAATTCTGACCCGATACTTTTTAAACCTACCCGAATTACAATTTTGATTTGGATTGGGTCAGTTATTGGTTTAAAACCGTTAATTGTTCACCCCTAAACACCACCACCTCTAAGATGATTTCATGTACCTTGACCCATCCTTCATTAGTTGATATGTGTTGACGTGTCCATCGTACTCTTTGCCAACATCGAACTACCATAGCCTCCCTAAAAACATGTAGCAGATTTCGAGCCCGTCCTTCATGTAGCAATAGACCCCATCTATGTATGTGTCCATGGAGAAGGGAACACCAAACTGTTCGGTCACTTTGACTCTTGGCACGTCCTGAACCCAACTGATAGTGTATGGCTCTGGGTGCTTCTCTAGTATCAAACTCGCTGCTTCAACCATCTGTCTGCTGATGAGGTTCTCCTGACTATTACTGTCAACCACCACTCCACGGTAAACCATTGACGATACAGCAGATTCAAAAGATCTTATTCAATTGCAAATAATCGTTGAGTCTTGGTAGTAACATGATCTTTTGCTCCATATAAAAGTTCACTTCTTCCTCGAAATCGTCGGGGTTGCAGTTGATATTACCATCATCCGCTCCTTTTTCAAGCATTACTCAATCAACATAATACACATGATCTCTCCTTGTAATCACTTGATCGGTGGCCTGGCTCATTGCACTTGAGACACTTGACAATGACAGGTTTGGCACATGGGTTGTTGGGTCTGGTGGTCACCTTTATATGTTTCTTCTTTACCATCTTCTCCGCCTCTTTATCCTTTTTGGATGCTTCTTTCATTGACTCGATGTTAGGCCGATCCATGATTGCCACCTCGACTTGTCATTTGACTGCTACCTTTCTTGCAAAGGTCACTCGACTTTTAATGCTCGATTCCTGGCATTAGTCATATTAGGAAAGCATTGAGCGTTGATCCTATCTCGAATAAATGGTTTGATCCCATCTATGAAGCGAGATACTTATTTCCATTTGGTCTCACCAGGATGGTTCCGCCCAACAAGACGTAAAAACTCTACAGTATATTTGTCGATGCTCCATTGGCTCAGTGTGGACCTTTAGTATTGATAAAGAAGGTGTTGCTCGTAGTCATCGTTTAGGAAGCACTTCTTCAGCTTCTTATATATTTTCCTCTAGTAGGTAATGCACATCTTCCCTTCCCTTCAATGCTAATCTTGCAGCCTGTCCCACCAAACTGATAAGCCTGATTTCAGTCAGCATGCCACGGACTTTACCTTTTTGTTTGTCGAATCTCCATGTAATCAAAGAATTGATTTACCTCGGATAACCAATCCATGAATTCCTTGATCCTGATATCTCCTGGGCGATGATGAGCCTGGCCTGCACGGTGCGGGGCACCGGCAACATCGGAGGACTGACAAAAAATGGCTACGATCTGAGCTGGCATGGGCCAAAATGGGGTACCCGTTCATGAAAACTCAACTGATACGGCATCGTACAGGCGGTCGAGGACCGGCACCATTCTACCATGGATATAAATGACGGCCGACCACGCGACTCGTCTTCCGGTACCGTAAGGGCGTCGATAAGACGTCTTAAGGGCATCGTACACATAGAACGGGTAGATGGGCGACATCGACTGTCGTAGGCATCGTGAATACGTCGGGGGCGCCTTCGGCATTGTGGGCGAAGCGAGGCATTGAGTTGCGGGCATCGAAAGACGTCATGGCCGTCTCGTGGAGCTCTGGAGCGTGCGGGGTATCGTATGGGGCGATGATGACAAAGCCAGTGCAGACAAGATCTGCACGAAGAGTCCGAAATGATATGTCGACCGGTTAAAAATTGTCTGCAGGAACACACGATTTATCTGAGCCCGCACGTGCTAGATAAAAAGGAAGAAAAAAAAAGATCTCTCCATGAAAGATCAGAATATCAACATTAAATTTAAATTCATCTCCTCTCCCCTACGGACTTTCCCTACGACCGCCATGTTCATAAGCATAGTCCTCGCCAAATCAACCTCCGACATCGCAAAAATTGTTCCTCACGTATTCGCCATATTGACCACGTCTGATGATGTCACACCGACCACCATAGTCTCGTCAGTCAGGCAGTATGTCACCACCATAATTGGTGGAATTATCAAACTCCTCGTTACTCAAACTAGACAAATATAAATGAGTCTTCCATAGACCAGAGGCAACCTTGGTCCAGGGCAGGCTGGGCAACAGCCCAGGGCCCAAAAAATATAGGAGCACCAACATAGACATATCTAGAATAGAATAAGGATGTATTATGGACCACCCCTAACTTAATAGAGTTGTGGTGTAATTGTTATCGTGTTAGCCTTACATACTAGAGGTTCTTAATTCAAATCTCGGTAACAACAATTTTTTTGTTAAATTTTTATTTTAGTTAGTTAAAAAAATTCATATTATGTAGAGGGGCCTATTTCGGAAGTTCGCCTCGGACCTCCATCACTACCAAAATATGTCAAATTAGCGACGAAATTAGCGATGCCAGTTAAAAACATTGCTATGTTTTGTGTATTTAGCGACGTATGTAAATGACGTCGCTGAACGTCACTATCAGCGACGTTTAGCGACTATAATTATAGTTTGGAAAGAACAAGTCGCTATGTAGTCGCAAAACGTTGCTGATGTATTTTATTCAGCAACGTTTTGGCGACATTTAATCATGTCCCTCGCTATCCTATTACTGAACAGCGACGTCTAGCGACGTCTCACTTAGACGTCGCTAAAAACTTTCATTTAGGGTTCTGGGAACCCGATCGATTTCATTTTATTTCCCAAATTTCAATCTTCCACCGAGCGCTCTCGTTTCTCTCCCCCTCCCCCTCTCGTCTCCGGCGACCGCTCCCTCCGACGATCTCCTCCCCTCCGACGACCCCTACCCGACCCCGACGAGCTCTTCGGCGACCGCTATCCGACGAGCTCTCATTTCCCTCCGGCCCCTTCCCCCTCGTCCCCTGCCCCAGCGACCCCCCTCGCCCTCTGGTGACCTAGTCATCGCTCCTCCACCGTCGACCCCCTCGTCCCCTGCTCCGCTCCGACGACCCCTACCCGACCCTGTCCAGGTATACCTAACCCTAACCCTATCTCCCACTGACACGACACAGACACATTGACACACTCACTGATACGACACTGACATACTCACTGACACGACATTTACATACTGACACACGACACACAGACACTATGTATACTCATTGAAGAAAACTCTTATACATATGTATACATGTATACATGAAAATCTTATACATATGTATACAATATATACATATGTATACTCATTGATGGTTCCTTTATATACATATATACATATGTATACAATTTCAGAAAAAAAAAACTCTTATATAACTATAGCTATATCTATCAATCTACATATATACATATGTATACAATCTCAGGAAAAACTGAACTAAACACACATAGGTATACTCATTGAAGAAAACTGAGATTTCATAATGGAACTTGGATTTTGATACATGAAACGAGATGATAGTTCCTTTAGTTAGCTTGCTTATGTTACAATTATATTCTCTGTGAATATCGATTTTACCAGATGGCACCCATGACCCGAGCAGCGGCACATCGTTTGAGGGAAACACAGATTGCAGAGGTGGCTCCTCCTACTGTTAAGAAAGAAGTGGCACCGGTAGCTAGTGAGACCGGGAGTTCCATTCATCCAGCACCTGCAGTGGAAGATGTCACGACCCGCACCCGCTTTTCGGATGCGAGATCGTGAGCAAGCCAGCTACGTATCGAGCGGACTCCAGCCCGACTCGAGTACGTATAAGCTATCCAGAGTAGGGTATCATGGCTAATCTAAACCATATCTCAATCCACAGAAATTATATAAACAAGAATAAACAAGTATGGGTCATGGTCTGCAGCCCATTAGTATATTGTTCGATTAGACTCTAAGAAAGATATGAGTCTATAAATAAGCAAAGTATATCATGGTACTGAATATAAAGCACGAGAGGATAATAAAGAAATATCACAAGCAAACACCTGTATCATGCATCGTAATCTTCTACCATCCCGTTCTGCTAACTAACTCCATACAATCGCTAAACCTAAAGAGATCATCAGGTCCTCAGAGGACTAGCAAGATACATAAAATATGCCTATCTAACAGTTTAATCATACAATAATATATACAGGGTATAAACAGGAACTAGACAAAAAATTGACATGTGGCTACTGACAGGTAACTATGAACACGGACACGGGATCAAGTATGCATAAATGAACTGCTGGAAGATCAATGGAATACCAACCCTCGCCCCGAATGTGGATTCGTAGGTCAGTTTCAAGACAAGTCACCCTCGCCCCGTGTGTGGACTCGTAGGTGCAAACGGACAACCCTCGCCCCGTGTATGGACTCGCAGGTTGTAGAAAAGACAAGGGAATAGCAGTTCACTCACACATACTTGCAGAAATGATTCAGTCAAGATACAGGTGAAGACATGGTACAACTCAGTCATGACACAGGTAAGAACAACTCTAGCATGATCCATGACGTAAACAAGCCTGGTATAACTACACTATCAAAACATAAAATACCGATATACATGTAAGATAATAAACTGGTAAACGCGGTATCATATAAATCTATAACAACTAAGATAACTAAAGATAACATACTAGAACATGTGTACTATAAGCAGGAAAATAAACTGTAGAGGAAGGCAAGGTATACTTGCATGGTGGTTGCACGCAGATCCAACAAATATATAGTCGACTGGTAAGCCATACAGTACAAGTCATCACAACTGTCTTCGAAAGCTGAAACAAACATTACCAACGTTCTCAGAATAGTCAAATTAGCTAGGATTGCCTGTCCTTAAGTCCAATTCTGGACACAGGGGCAAAACGATAATTTCGAGCAAAAATGATGTCCGCCGTTGGACCCGCTTTGTACCAAAAATCATGTCAGAGTCAACGGTCTCTAAAGTCGTCAAACTATATGTTAATAGGTCTAGTTTTTCGATATGAACCCAATCGTATGTACAAAGTTGGATTTCGGCGGGCCGTGCCCAAAATCCCCCGTTAAATCGGACCGTAGGGCCCGCAAAACGGCGGTCCAATCAACTGTCTCAGAATCGGACCAAACTTGGCATACAGGACCAAAAAATGATACGGTCCTGTTGGCACAAGTTTCGTCTCGATCTGATGAGTGTGCACAAAGTAATTGAGAAATTTGCACAAAGACCGATACGATAAATTTTGACTGATACGCATCCAATTCGTCGCGCACACGCGACTAATTTGAATTCCGTCAAAGCTCACACGTCCGCGAAGACAGTACGCACCTTTTGATGCCTTCGGTTCGTGACCATGTCGCCCGGATTGGCGGGACGTACGTCGTATCGGACAAATTTCTAGTTTTTTAAAAACTGTTTTTCCTTTTTTTTCTTGATTTTTGCATTCGAATAACTTTGTACATACTAGATAAAATTTGAATCTACAAAATAGGTTTTAATCTCGTATATATTAACTAAAACTGTTTCAAATAGGTTTTCGACAACCCTTAATATCTGGCTCGGGAATATCCTTCTAAAACAGGGTGTTTGTAGCTCCCATACCCTATTTTTGGACATTTGTTCGTCAGGTTTTCGGATCAATCTTGTGAATCGATGGCTTGACTACGTTAGATTCTACTTGTTAGGATCTCTAGAGGGTCCTATAAGGTTTCCACATAACTTTACGAAATTAAAAACGATCACCTAGGTTGAGAGAAAGGGAGTCGCGAAGATGGGTACCTGGTTACGCATATACTGCTGTTGTCGCACTCTGTTTGATGCGTTGTGGTCGCACGGTGACCTAGGCCGCACGCGGCAGCTCGTGGCGACGGCGGGCGGCACGCCTAGGGTCGGGGAGGGTCGTCAACCTCGAACGCGCCTCTGGGGTATTGTGGCGCGCATTTTCGGATTAGGGTTCAGAGTCTCTCCGTCGTTCTTCTGTATATATATCGAGTACTATGGGGGGAAAGGCGCTCGGGCTGTGGTTCAGCTGGGGATGGGTATGTGGCCTGGCCAACTGGCTTGGACCCGAGCAGGGCTAGGACTTCTCCAATGCTGGCTGCTTGCTGGTTGGGGAAATTGTTTGGGCTGAGTTGCACGCATGGCGTGTGGGCCTAGCCCGACTGGGCTTGGCCTGGGACTGAAATGAGCTGGGCCTATTCCATTTCTTTTCCTATATTAACATTAATACAACTCTCTATGTGTATATATATATATATATATATATATATATATATATATATATATATATATATATATATATATATATATATATATATATTTTATATATATAGAGAGAGAGAGAGTATCTGGAATTTTGGAGATTTATTAATGCATATATATATATATATATATATATATATATATATATATATATATATATATATATATATATATATATATATGTATATATATATATATATATATATATGTATATATATATATATATATATATATATATATATGTATGTATATCTATATATATATATATATATATATATATATATATATTTATATATATATATATATATATATATATTATATATATATATATATATATAAAATATATATATTTTTTTATTTTTTAATATATATATTTATATATTTATATATTTATATATTTATATATTTATATATTTATATATATATATATATAATAAATCTCCAAAAATTCCAGATAAAATCTCGACACTATCTATTCATAGTATATGACCTATTATATAAATACGAACCTATATAACATTTATTTGACCATGAGATAATATAACAAATAATAGTAAATAATTCCTATTCAATAACAACCATCAATATTACTAATAATAATACCAAATAATACAAATTGCAATAAACCAACTAATAGGAGCAGTATTGGTGATCCATAATACCCTTACTCTAATTGGGTCCACAGGAAAATGGTGCTAGCATTTTAGAAATGACATTCTAACATATTAATGCCATTTTATTATGCATAAAAAATATTTAGAAATATTTGACAATATCAAAATAAAATACCAATTACTTGCATCTACCCAGAATATGTCTACATGGGTGTTCTTGGACGCATTATATGTCTACACGGGCTTGGACGTGTCACAACCCGCACCCTAGAGTAAGGGCACGAGACGTGGGTACGCCCAGCCTACGCCGCAGTGTCGGCGGTAGAACGCTGTCCTAGGTCAACATCTAACAATATAAAGGTACATGTACAGTATATACACTCCGAATGGAGGTGACATAGCAAATACAGCCTCAATCACATCTAAGGTAGAGCATGATAAAAGATAGATAAAACATGAAATCCACAAAGAGATACCGCAGATAGAAGCCTAAGTGTCTAAGATACACAAACCCAGAAAATATCTCAAATCTCAAATACAGTAATCCATAAAGTAAATACAACTCAAGACAACTAAAATAAATATCTATACAACCTCTACTGTGTCTCCTATAGGCTAGCAGGAAACCTCCAAGCTATCTGTAAAATTTATCAACAGGTCCAGTCAGGACGGGAGCGGGCACAATACATCTCAACAGATCATAGCAGGTTAGAAATATAAGCATGCAGTAGAGTAAGATACAGGAAACTGAAAGAAAGTACAGAATGTAAACAGAGAAAGAACTGTAATAGAAATATCTACTATAAGTAGAGAACTAACAGTGGCTAGTGAGTCAGAGTACAATATAACATGTGAATGGCATAGGAGATTCTGGGAACTATACTATGGAGTGATTCTGGGAACTACACTACTTGGAGATTATTCATATGTCTACTTCAACTCTCCCGTACCCCCAATCAATACACAAGGATCCAGCCAGGTTATGTTATGATTCCATACAATGGCCCACAAGGGGTGATACATGGTAGGCCCATAAATGGGTGATTCTGAGAATGCCCATAAATGGGTGATTCAAGGAAGACTCTGTGATCATAAGAGTACATGTCACAAGTGATCAATGAACCGTGAATCATAGTGATACACCATGTAAGTGAACGCACAGAACATGTAGTATCCGATGCTCCCTGAGGGGAAAACATCTCAAGAAGGGATCCATATAGTACTAATCCGTGTGACCAACGTGACAGTATCAAGTAAAGTAATCTAAAGCAGGAAAATAATTCTAACAGGATATGAAATGATCAGAGAATGTACTCGCCTTGATTTGATTGGAGTCGACGTACACGACACGAACGTGTCAACACGAAGTAGGTACAATACTATATTCCACAGAGGGTCCCAGACGACGACATGGGCAGTCCCAATGAGTCCAAAATAGTCCAAATAGCCTAGTTTGGTATATAAAAGTCTAAAATCAGGGTTTGGTACGACAATCAAACAAGAACAAGAAGACGACTATTAAAGTCGTGACTTAAGACTCTGAAGGAAAAACATAACAAATACATACACTTTCTCAAAAATCATATATATATATATATATATATATATATATATATATATATATATATATATATATATATAATGAAAAATCATTTTGGGTCTCTACATTCTTATTTTTGGTACAACACGAATTTTTATTAGAGAAATACTAAAATATTATTTTAGGTCGAAAATCGTCCTTGAATATCGAAAGATACATATATAGTC
Organism: Iris pallida; assembly: GCA_029216955.1. NCBI lineage: Eukaryota > Viridiplantae > Streptophyta > Magnoliopsida > Asparagales > Iridaceae > Iris > Iris pallida. The sequence goes on from JANAVB010006809.1 coordinate 16,058, forward strand.
AAACCCATATTAAAATGGTTGTTAATTAAGCAATATTTGTAAAATTTACTAGCTAAAATATTACAGCTATACAATAACATTACACATAAGTATCTCAATATTTATATTGATATAAAAACTAATTAATTAAACTCTAACAAAATAACTAATAACTATAACTTTAAACTATAATTTCCTAACTATAATTTAACAGATTAATCAATAATATTAATAAAAATAATAATAATATCTATCATTACTACTTACTGTTATACACTATATAACTATTATATAAAATATTATATTAACAATTTTATAAACTAATATATATTAACAATTATATAAACTAATATATAATAACCATTATATAAACTAATATATAATAACTATTATATAAGATAATATATATAAACTATTATATAAGATAATATATACATAAACTATTATATAAATAAACTAATCGGTGGGGGGGCTCTGTTCTCCTCCAACATAATTTTCTACGGAAAAAGAAAGGAGGCGGAGATGATGGCTCACAGCGGGGGTTTCAGCGGGCCAACGGCGGTGGAGTTCCGGCCTGGGGCGGCACTGGCTCGGATGCGACGGTGGCGGTTCCGCGCACGGCCAGGCGAGGAGGCGTGGCTTGGCGCACGTGGTCGGCTTCGCCGGACGGAGCCGGAGGTCGCGCGGCGAAGGACGGCAGTGGCCCAGTGGCGGTGGCCGGGGCACGGACGAGCTTGGCAGCAGGACTGGTTAGGGCTCTCTCTCTCTCTCTCTCTCTATGATGTTTGATCGGATTTTTGGGAAAAAAATGGGTTGGGAGTGGTGGCGGTGGTGGTTTGTCCTGATGGTGGCGGTGGTGGTTTGTCCTGATGGTGGCGATGGTGGTTGTGAATGATGGTGGCGGTGGTGGTTTGTCCTGATGGTGGCGGTGGTGGTTGTGAATGATGGTGGCGGTGGTGGTTTGTCCTGATGGTGGCGGTGGTGGTTTTGTCCTGATGGTGGCGGTGGTGGTTGTGAATGATGGTGGCGGTGGTGGTTTGTCCTGATGGTGGAGTCGGGATAGATTAGGACAGGGAAGATAGAAATGGCGGCTGAGCTAGAAAATAGGTTTAGGGATTTCTAGGTTTGGGAATTTGTGTGTGTGAGTTTTGGGGAAGTGTACCTATTTATAGGGAAGTGGAAGAAAACCCTAAAAATGTACATGTAATAGAAATATAGGAAAATAGTGAAAACAATGCTAACTAGCTAACACTAACTGCTAACCCTACATTAACTCTATTTGTTGATTTAATTAGCACTAAAAATTTAGCTATAAATTAATAAATTAATTACTAGTTACGGATAATTAACAAATGGCTAATTACAATTTAGCCGAGATTTTTCTAATTACTAAAATAATACTAAATTATTCACTTAATTATTTAAATATATTTAACAATCATTTATTTAGTAAATAATATATTTTGAAATTTTGAAATTTAATAAACGTTTTCTATATAGAACAATAATTAAAACTTATTGATTTTAAGGAATGGACAGAAAAATTCTAATAGGATAAATCGCACAAAATAATAAACCAAAACCAACAAGGACTGATAGCAATTACGGTCGAAAGTGTTTTCTCAAAATTTAAAATTTGTACGTTTTTCGAGATTCAAAAAATTGAGAGTTTTAAAAAATACAAAATTCAAAAATCTAAGAAATTGGTTAACGGAGGTTACAAATCTACCCTCCTTAAAGAAATTTTGTCCTTGAAATTTAAAGGTTGACAGGGGTTCGAACGATCAAGAGTTTAGTCAGTGCCTTAGGCACGATCAAAGAACGACGGTTTGGAACGATCAAGATAATCAATTCAAAATTACTTAGGCACGGCTAATGATCTTGACACGTTAGAATGGCACAATAGATTGTAGTGAAGAACAGTTTGGCAACTCTAGAGGGGGGTGAATAGAGTATATATGTATAATGACCAATTAAAAATTAACTCTTTCACTAACAATGAATAATCAGAGTAAAATGCGGAATATAATGAAAGACAAGAGAGCATACGCAAACACAGCAATTTTAACCTGGTTTCCCTCGTGGAGGACTAGTCCAGGCCTGAGAACTCTAGCTCAGGATTAAATCCACTATTTGTGAAATAGTAGCTTACAACCCGTGCCTTTACTTCAGAAGAGCACGTCAACTTCTTACAGAGAATCGCAGTGGCGATTGCTTGGAATTGTCCAAGCGATTTCTTCACTCTTGCACAAGAATCCTAAATGAGAGATGCTGAGCACTCGAGACTTAGGAGGCTTGTGGCTAGTAGATGAGAAGGGTATGGCTTATAGAGCTTGTAGGAGAGAAGAGAAGAGAAGATTGAGTGATTCAAAATGAGAGAATTCATGCCCTATTTATACTGATTTTAGGGACAGAATTCGGCCAGAATTCGGGTAAGGAAATTCAAAAATTTGGCCGTTGGACAGCTAGCAAACAGCAAACCCTAAAATTAGGGTTCCTGATTTTTAGGGGACAGAGTTCGGCCCGAACTCTGTGTGGAGGCAGAGTTCGGCCCGAACTCTGTCTCCAGAGCACAGAATGGTCCTAAGAGGGACTTGTGGGCAATTTGGTTTTGGTGGAGCTTGGGATTTTGGGTAGGCTTGTAGACTAAGTTCCAAGAGCTCAGCATAACTCAGAGTACATAAATCTAGACTCAATGAAATCATAAAATACAGACTCCAGAACACACTGAGAGCTGAAGACTGAGCTGTCATCTGTCTTGAACTGAATGCAGTCGTCGTGTGTCGTATTGAATTAATACAAGTATTATTTGGTCAATGTAGTCAATATTTGGTTGACTGTGACTTTGTGTCAACAATCTCCCCCATATTGATAATTGACAAAATAATATATGTATATTTCAATATTCATACCTGGACACAGTTGATTGTAATATAGCTCCATAGCTCCCCCATAAACGATGCCTGAGCTAAGCGAAAATAGCTCCCCCATAAATCATGAGCGGTGTCGAGCTAGAAACTAGAAACTATAGCTCTCCCCCGTACAAAATGCATAGTACCTGTGATCTGATAGATAATATTTTCCAGAGCAAGAAGCACAGATATACACAGATATACGAATGCATAGAACCAGTAATAGTTTCCCAAAACAAAAATATACATATGTTTCTCCCCCTTTTGGCAGTTAGCAATATAAGAAGCAATGAATAGTAATGCAACCACACTAAGAGAAGAAACAGTATAATTTTAAGCAAAATAAGCACTGACAGAGAATGATAATAATGTCATCCACCAAACCAAGTGGCCAACTCATAAACAGAGTACATAAAACCAGCTACATAAATCCATGATAAACTAAATAACTGAAAGCAAAAGTAACTAAGACCATCATCAGTAGTAGCAGCAGCAGATAGTAGCCAGTCTCCATCATGGAGCACGAGAAGGTCCTGGAACATCTGATGGACCATGGAAGGAGCGACGAGGGTCCACAAAAGCATCATCCGGATCCATGTAACGCATAACCCACGGATCATCAATGCGATAACCCGCGCGCGCTGGATCCCTCTCCATGGGAATGTGCAGATGCTGAGACAGAGAGTACCGGATATCATGCAGAGAGTTGCCGAGAGCACTCATCTGCAGAGTGGTACGATAGTCCAGCTGTGTCCAGCGATCGTCCTCAAGAGTAAAACGATCCCGGAGCATGGTCTGAATGGACTCAAGAGTGGCAGGTGGAGGTGGTGCATCCTGACCAAAAGGAGGGGCGTCAGGCCTCCTCATCAGCAGAATGCTCAGATGACTCAGAAGCAGCGACAGGCTGAAGGCGTCATGCTTTGGATAGAAAAGCAGGTGCAGGCAGGAACGGACAATCATGGATAGGAATGATGAAAGCACGAAAAACTAAAGGAAGATAGAGAGGATAAACCAAAGCTCTTGGTTTCTTCCGACAGTTGATCATCCAATCCATCATAGTCCGTGGAAAGTTGAATGGAATACGATAGTGGAGATGATATAAGGCGGAGATCTCAAGATAAGTGACTTCATCTGTTGAGCCAGCCTTGGGTAAGATGGTGTTAAAAACCATTCGGTGAAGCTCATAGAAGTAGGGGTTGAGATGCTTGGCCATAAGTTTGCGAGGACTTATGTTAGGAGCACATAATTCCTCCTTGAATCCTTCAAGAGAAGTATCGCCAAACAAATTGAAATTGACGTGCTTCCACAAGTTTATTCCAAGTATCAAGATTAACAAGATCAAGAAAATCCCCCAACTCAGAATCATTGAAGGCGATGTAAAACCGGCAACCCGGGGAATAGATGTGTGTTGCATCAAAAGTTAAATTGCAATAGAACATTTGGATGCACTACGGTAGATGACAGAATTTGAAGCAACTAAAGCATCCAAACAAAGATCATGAAAATAAGACTCATATGAGAAAATATTGTGAAATTGATGGGATGGCCCCCAAACACGGACGAGTCCTAAAATCGCTAAACCATTCATTAGAGGCGTCTAGCGATACAATAGACGGTCGTCGTATGTGTTAGGGTCATCGGGACTCGGCGGATTGAACAACGGATGAATGGGGTGTGTTCAACTACTTGTTCAATCGGAGGAGGAGGATTCGAAGAGGAAGCACCCTCGGTTCGGACCTCTTCCGCGATTGGGCAAGCGTGGAGCCATTTACAGAAATTGGATAACTTGAAATGGAGAGAAAGATAGAGTTATACCTGAAATAATGTCAAACAGTTGAAGAGAACGTTGAAAAACCCCTTTCCCTTGATTTGAGAAGAATAGAGTCCTCTAGATCAAGACTAGGGTTAGGGTTTGGAAGGAAGAAGATGGAAGAGGTGGGGAGAAGAAGGAAATATGGGAGGAAAGAGAAAGGAATCCCGACATAAAGTAGGGCTTTGTCTTTGGCGGGTGAAATATGACCATAGGATTAGAAAAGATCCAACGGTGGAGCCAGATCCGATTCTGGAACCTAGGTACCGAACTCGGCCCGAACCTGATAGGGGCAGAGTTCGGCCCGAGTTCTGGTTCAATAGTCCAGAACTGAAAATAGGCAAAAGTCAGGAAGAAAAATGTTTAATAAATAAACAAAATGATAGTCGGGGAAAACAAAGAGTGTTGAATGCAAATAAGAGGTATACAGAAAGTAGAATGAACTTTTAGAAAATGTCAATTAGGCAATATTAAATCGAAACAAGCCATATAATAATAAGGACATATACTGCAGTTCAATAGTCCAAATTGCCATGGGTTAGCTGCCGGGGCAGGATCCCAGCTAGCGGTAGTCCTGAAGGACTAGTGCACCGGTCGCTTAGGCTTTACGCCTTGTTGTCAGAAGGGCCCTTCGGCTTGTACCCATACCAAATTCTTCGTAAAGGAATCACAATATACTCGATATTACGCAGGTGAGTTCAATTTATGACTGCTTCATCTAAGATTCCAAGTTCACGACAAAGAAAATTAAAGCGCTCTTCGGATAGGCTTAGTAAAGAAATCTGCAGCTGATGATCAGTGTCAATAAATTCTAAGTAATCGTGCCATTTTGCTGATGATCACGCAAAAAGTGGTGTTGATCTCAATGTGTTTAGTGCGGAGTGGACAGACAGGGTTCTTAGTCAAATTTATGGCACTAGTATTGTCACAGAATATAGGAATATGCATGAAAGATAACTTATAGTCTCAAGGTTTGCTTCATCCACAGAATCTGTGCACAACAACGCCCAGCTGCTATATATTCAGCTTCTGTTGGGATAGTGCGACAGAGTTCTGCTTCTTGCTAAACCATGAGACTAGAGCCTTCCTAACAAATAACACGTGCCGCTCGTACTTTACGGTCGACCTTGCATCCAGCAAGTCAGCATCAGAGTAACCGATGAGGTCAAATGATGTTGACTTGGGATACCATAGGCCCACTGTAAACCGTACCCTTAAGGTATCGAAAGATACGCTTAACCGCAGTCATGTGAGATTCCTTAGGATTTGCTTGATATCTAGCACATAGGCAAACACTAAAACATGATATCGGGGCGACTAGCAGTTAAATAAAGTAAGCTCCTATCATACCTCGATACTTACGTGATCAACAGGTTACCGCTCTCATCTGGTTCGAGTTGGTTGAAGTAGCCATTGGCGTGCTAATTGGTTTGACGTTGTCAAGGTCGAACTTCTTCAGCATGTCCTTGGATACTTCGATTGACAGATGAAAGTTCCATTTGTCAGTTGCTTTACTTGCAGGCCAAGAAAGTAGTTGAGCTCTCCCATCATGCTCATCTCAAATTCTGTCTGCATACACTTGGCAAATTCTTGACAAAGAGTTTCATCAGTAGATCCAAAAATAATATCATCAACATAAATTGAATTAATAGAATGGTGTCTTTGAAAGATTGATAAACAGTGTAGTGTCAATTTCCCTTTAGAAAAACCTTTCTCAAGCAGGAAGCTGCTTAGCCTTTCATACCAAGCTCTGGGAGCTTGTTTAAGGCCATAAAGCGCTTCTTTAGCTTGAACACGTGGTCGGGGAAATTGTGATTTTCAAAGCCAGGGGTTGTTTGACATAAAAACTTCCTCCTTAATAAAGCATTCAAGAAAGCACTTTTAACATCCATTTGAAAATTTAAGTTCTGATGATTGGCAAAAGCACAAAGCATCCGAATGGATTCTAGTCTAGCAACAGGGCATATGTCTATCGTAGTCGATACCTTCCTCTTGGTTGTATCCTTGAGCTACTAGACGAGCTTTGTTACGTGTGACTGAACCATTCATTTACTTTGTTTCTAAAACACCCCATTGGTACCAATTATGAGTGATAGCCGGTTTAGGAAACTAGTTCCATACTGGCTTCTCTCAAATTGGTGAGTTCTTCTTGCATAGCAGAGATCCAAATTCATCAGTAAAAGCTTCAGAAATGTTTTTAGGCTACTTGTGAAATGAAGGCAGTGCTAGCAACAGAGTCTCTTAATGATGATCTAGTAGTAACTCCACGTGAAACTTCACCTATGACTAAATTTTTGGATGAGAAGGTTTGAATGAGAATTTCTTAGGCAAACCCTCCAGAGAATTAGTTTCAGTTGAAGTATTCATTGGAGTAGAGGAAGTTGATGGCACAACATCATCATCAAGAGTACTTACTGCACTGTTATTTTCATCAAAAGTCACATTAGTTGACTCCTCACAATAAGTGAGCGTTTATTGAAAACTCTATATCCCTTACTTTTGGCAGCATAACCAAGAAAGATACCATCGTCAGCTTTGGCATCAAATTTGCCTAAGTTGTCTTTGGTGTTAAGGATAAAACATCTGCAGCCAAAAACTCTGAAATAAGAAACATTTGGGGTTCTCCCAAACCAAAGCTCATAGGGTGTTTTCTTCGAAATGGGACGAATAAGCACCCTATTCAAAATGTGGCATGCTGTACTTACAGCCTCTGCCCAAAAATATTTCGGAAGAGAAAATTTATCAACATGACTAGCCATATCGCCAAGAGTCCTATTCTTCCGCTCCACAACACCATTTTGTTGAGGAGTTCTAGGACAAGAAAATTCATGATCAAAACCATTTGCATTACAAAAACTTTCAAATCTGAATTTACGAATTCGCCTCCATGATCACTTCGGATTCGAGAGTAATCATGTAGCCTTTTCGTTTTGAACTTTATTTACAAAAACTTGAAAACGAGATAGCATCGCTCTTATTAGCGAGAAAGAAAACCCAAGTAAATCTCGAAAAATCATCAACAATAACAAAAGCATATAGTTTGCCACCAAGGCTAGCAATTCTACTAGGACCAAATAAATCCATATGGAGTAATTTCAAGGGTCTAGTAGTACTTACAGAGTTGATGGAATGAAATGAGGATTTAGTTGCCTTGTTTAGTTCACATTCGGCACATACCGTGTCCTTTTTGAATGTGATGTCAGGCAATCCTCTCACTAGCTTCTTGGTAGAAAGCCTGGATATAGCATCCATGTTGGCATGACCGAGACGCTGGTGCCAAAGTAGTCGTTCGTCTTTGTGGGCATATAAACATCTACCTGCATTGTTAGTATTTATAGAGAGATAGAAAATATATATATTGTCCTCTCTTTTTCCTTCAAAAGCAATGTCTCCTGTTGACCTATCGTAGATGTAGCAACAGTTTTGTCCAAAGTTAATATCATATCCATGATCAGCAAGATGGCTAATGCTGAGCAGGTTATGCTTTAACTCGGTCACTAGGCAGACATCCTTTATACAGGAGAAGGAGGATGACCAATGATACCGTTACCTATTATGTGCCCTTTGAGATTGTTACCGAAGGATACGTATCCTTCTCTTTTCATCGATAGTGATGCAAAAAGATTTGCGTCTCCCGTCATATGTCGCGAGCATCCACTATCGAGAATCCACTTACTCTCAGTTGAGGAGGAAAGGTCCACCTACATCAAGAGTAGATGTGACCTTTGGTACCCATTTTCTCGAGGGTCCTGAAAAGTTAGTTTTTGGAAACCAAGCATATATTTTCTTGTCTACCAGTCTTCTAATTCTACACTGTGGTGAGATGTGTCCATGTTTTCCACAGTAAGTACAGATGGCATTTTTATTTATACTGGGAGCATGAGAATGATATCTATGAGCAACAGGATGAGGATGATTGGAGAGTTAGCATGGTAATGATGACTATGCTTAGAGTGAGTTACATGGATATTATGTGTGTCATAGCATGATGATATGACTGTGAGGAGTGGCATGCTGAATTGTCTATATGGCATAGTGTGATGTGTGGCATGAGATATGATTTTGCTTATGTGGCATAACAGATATTTGTCTACGTGGCATGGCATGTTGATGAGGTATGGTATGATGACTTTGTCTATGTGTAGAGTGATATTGGTTGTGTCTTTGTGCAATATGATGAGTATGGGGAGTATTTTTACGTGCATGCGTTTTGTGAAAGTTTGTGTATATAAATGCATGGTTATGTGCTGTATGAGGGTGATGTGGTTGACTAGCATGAGTGGTGTTGTGCTCATGTGATTGGGTTTGAGGTTTAGCAACCTGATTTCCCAATTTGATTTCTAATCTTTAGAAACAGCTTGTAATTCATCAACCTTAATATTTAAGCCATAAATCTTAGTCATAGAAATCTTGTGTCTACTTTTCTTCAGCAAGCAATGTGTTGAGAGTAGTGATGTCTTGAGTTTGTTGCTCAATGCGTGCTTCAGCATCATGTAACTTAATTTAAGCTTGGATACTTCATCAGTGTCATTTGTGGGATGTGTTTCTAACATTATTAAGAAGCAAGGAAATTCTTTGTATCTCATCTTCTAGACTTTTGATTTTGTCCTTGGCATGCTTGTATTTACCGATAACCTTTTTGTGATCATCAAGTAAATCGGTGAAAGCATCGCCAAGTTCATCAAAAGAGAAGTCATCTAAAGTTTCGTTTGATACCTTGGTGGAATTGCCATGAGGCAAACATTTGCTTTGTCTTGAGGAGAGTTCTTTTCTTCCTCGAGTCACTTGCTTCGCTTTCATGCCAGATGCTTGTGTTGGCATATCTTTTTGATGAGTTCTTCTTGTAGGGCTTTTCATACCGGTTGCTCTTCTTTAAGAGCGGACAGTCTCTTCTGACGTGTCCAGTCTTTTTGCAACCATAGCAAGTTGGCTCTTCTTCATCGTCTTCTTGTGGTTCCTTCTTTCTTTGATTGAAGCGAAGGAATTTCTTGAAGTTACGTACCATGAGAGCTTGGTCTTCATCATCTGAGATATCGTCTTCAGTCTCATCGTGATCAACCTTTCGTCGATGGACTTGAGTGCTATCTCCCTGGTCTTCGGAGCAGGCTCTTCGAAGTCCTTGAGGTCAAGCTCGTGAGTCATGAGCTTGCCCATCAAAGTCTCCATAGACATACTTGTGAGATCATTTCCTTCTATGATGGCTGTCACCTTAGGGTTCCAAATCTTTGGTAACCCTCTGAGTAGCTTGCGGATCTTCTCATGGTTTGAGTACTGCTACCAAGCGAGGATAACGGGTTGATGATGTCGAGGAATCTTGTAAACATTGAGTGATCGTCTCATTTGGCTTCATCTTAAAGGCTTCGTACTCTTGAGTGAGACGGCTTATCTTTGATTCCTTGACTTGAGTGGTTCCTTCATGCGTCACTTCCAGAAGTCTCCATACTTCATGAGCAGTGGTGCATGTAGAGACCCTGTTAAACTCGTTCCTGTCTATAGCACAGAATAAAGCATTAATAGCCCTAGCATCTAGACTTGCCTGTTTCTTCTCCTCGACAGAATATTTGTCGTGTGGCTTCTCAATGAGGTCACCATCGACAACTATTCTGGCGGGCTTTTTGTAACCGTCAGTTACGACAGTCCACAGGTCAAAGTCTAGAGACTTCAGATAAAAACTCATCCTTGTTTTCCAATATGTGTAGTTAGTCCCATCAAATAGGGGAGGCCTATGAGTGGACTGACCTTCACCATGATTGGAGATTAAGGATTGTGTGGTTGCCATGGATCAGCTCTTAGGATGTTAGTCCTTATAAAGAGAACAGAGCTCTGATACCAATTGAAGAACAGTTTGGCAACTCTAGAGGGGGGGTGAATAGAGTATATATGTATAATGACCAATTAAAATTAACTCTTTCACTAACAATGAATAATCAGAGTAAAATGCGGAATGTAAATGAAAGACAAGAGAGCATACGCAAACACAGCAATTTTAACCTGGTTTCCCTCGTGGAGGACTAGTCCAGGCCTGAGAACTCTAGCTCAGGATTAAATCCACTATTGTGAAATAGTAGCTTACAACCCGTGCCTTTACTTCAGAAGAGCACGTCAACTTCTTACAGAGAATCGCAGTGGCGATTGCTTGGAATTGTCCAAGCGATTTCTTCACTCTTGTACAAGAATCCTAAATGAGAGATGCTGAGCACTCGAGACTTAGGAGGCTTGTGGCTAGTAGATGAGAAGGGTATGGCTTATAGAGCTTGTAGGAGAAGAAGAAGAGAAGATTGAGTGATTCAAAATGAGAGAATTCATGCCCTATTTATACTGATTTTAGGGACAGAATTCGGCCAGAATTCGGGTAAGGAAATTCAAAAATTTGGCCGTTGGACAGCTAGCAAACGCAAACCCTAAAATTAGGGTTCCTGATTTCTAGGGGACAGAGTTCGGCCCGAACTCTGTGTGGAGGCAGAGTTCGGCCCGAACTCTGTCTCCAGAGCACAGAATGGTCCTAAGAGGGACTTGTGGGCAATTTGGTTTTGGTGAGCTTGGGATTTTGGGTAGGCTTGTAGACTAAGTTCCAAGAGCTCAGCATAACTCAGAGTACATAAATCTAGACTCAATGAAATCATAAAATACAGACTCCAGAACACACTGAGAGCTGAAGACTGAGCTGTCATCTGTCTTGAACTGAATGCAGTCGTCGTGTGTCGTATTGAATTAATACAAGTATTATTTGGTCAATGTAGTCAATATTTGGTTGACTGTGACTTTGTGTCAACATGTAGCACGAACGATATTGTATAGGCATGCTTTAGAATAACTCTAGTCATTGGGACACGATTTCAATCACGGTTAGGAGAATCGATGGTGAATCAAATTCGAGCATATAATGATCAGTTGTTAGGCTTGATGAAAATTAGACTCAAAGTCACACAGGCACGATTGAAAATTGTTGACTATAATTGGTAGGTCATGGAATACGATCTGAGTTCGATCGTGATAAAATTTTTTGGAAGTGATCTAAGTTCGCTTGGTATGATTTAGGATAGAGCAACGAAAAAAGTTCAAAACCTAGTCATGATTAGGAATGAAATCTGAGCACGGTGATTAGAGAATCAAAATTTAGGCGCGATAGGAAAATTATCCAGACATAATCAATTTCGACACGACTAAGATGGTAGATAATTGTGAAGGTCATCGATCCTTGGTCAAAATGATTTAGGCATGATGAAGAACGAAATTAAAGTCTGAACACGAGTAACCAAAATATTGAAATCCAAGTCATGGTCGAATTTTAAATCGTTTCAGTATAGCCTCGAATCAAAGATGTTGGTGAGAATAAGAAGCTGACTAGAATTGATGAGTCATGATCAAGAAGGATAAAATTTTTAGCGATGTTTAATTTAGGGAATAGTTCAAGGATAAAGAAATAGATTTCTTCTACTAGGATAGGAAACCAAAATACATGATTTGTAGAGAAAAGTCGAGACAATCATCTCACTCTGCTTCATCTGCCAAAATTATCCGATCATTATTTGCCGATTATACCTTATCTCACAAGCCCATGCATACCACTACAAATCTTGTTCTGCAATCATAAAAAATCAAACCCTTATATTACTGCTACCAAAATCATAATCTTCTGTCATGAAGACTAAATTTCCCCATAACTACTATAAGCTAGACCTTTATCCCACTCGTGAGTTTTCCGTAACTCCTCCTTTTTTTGATTTGTAGTCCGCTGTCAACTTAGTCATCTTGAAGTTCAAATTTCTCCACCTTGTCCTAAATTGGATCTGATCGAAATCTCTGAATCAAGGTTCTAATAATTTATCACTGTTCAAAATTATACTCTTGTATTGCCTAAGTCTAGTTCTACCCCTAACATATAAAATTTACTCTCCATTAATCAAATTAATCCTCACTTTTCCTTCAACTTATACCTTTAATATATCCTTCCTAAATTTTAGAAATCTCATAGATCTCCAGATTTTTTTTTCTATAACTCAAAATTTTGTGTTCTTTCGGTTCTTAATCTTTCTCTTACCAAAGCTTGTTCAATTTTGTATATTCACTACATAAAATCGAAATCTTCCTTCCATGTATCTGGATTCTAAAATTTCAATATCCTATCTTTAATTCAAATATGAAGTATCTCGAGAATCAGTAACCAAAATATCAAAGTTCTCAAACCGAATCGACCTCGAAGATCCTTATCAGTTCAAAAAAAATTCAACTTCAATACGGCAGTTCCCACCGATAGTGTATATCCTACAATTTTCTTACTCGAATTTCTCCCACGCTTTCTCTAAAGTTAATCCATACTCAAATAATTCTCTGTGTGTAATTGTTCCCAAATTGGTACTACCGGCGTCTTGATTTCTTTTCCAATTCTTATCATACATTTCTCCTACTAATTCTTTCTCAATGTTCAACATCTCTATTCCTACCAAGATACCACTTGATAATAATTTTTTCTTTTCTGAGCTAGATGATTACGATACTTTATCGGCCTCTCCCAAGTAGAGAGATACAAGAATTCAAGAGATTTCAAAATGTAGCTAACAGGTTTAGATGGAAGATAGTTTGATGGAAGTAAGTAGTACAGAGTTAACAAAACAATATAATGATGATATGGATTTGTTCCTGCTTATCTGGTCATAATTTTCCAATCGCATCTTCATCTCACAAGTTCTGATATGAAAATTCAACCTTTATACGCCTACCACCAAGATTTTATAACCTTCAGTCATCTAAGCCTTTACCATGATCACCATAAACAAAATTCCAAATTCTGAAACATTTTCCATGAAGCATACCCCTCTTATTTAGGTATTAACACTTATTCATTTAATCAAAAAAAAATTTAATTCTTTCACCTCGCCCTAAATTAGATCTGAAACCTCTAAATCCAGCTTATGAGATCCTTGAACTTGTTTAAATCAATTCTCGTATTTACTCAACTCTAATACCACTATGTCACACAAAATTTATTCTTATTTATGAATCAACTTTCATATTTTCTTCAACGTTCACCTTCATATATTATCATTTTTGAATTCTACAATTTTTTTCCAATCATCTAAAAATAATTCCTATAACTCAAAATTTTGTGTTCTCTCTGTCTCTAGTCACCCTCTTACAATATCTAGTTCAATTTTGTATAAATTGAACACAATTGAATTCTCTTTTCCATTACTAAATTTTTACATAGCCTTAGAGTAAAAGTTCACAAGAATCAATAACCAAGATTTTCTAAGTTCTCAAAACTAGGTTGACCCTGAATATCCTCATTAGTTTTTTTTTGAAATACATCCAGGAATTATTCATAACTCAAATTTCTGTGATTGTTTCTAAATTGATAACATTTACCCTCGATTTCATTCTAAACCTTTACCACATCTCCATTTCAAATTTTCCATATTTGACATCCAATATTTTGATTCCTACAAAATCATCATATGATAACCAATTATGTCATTTTTGACCTAGATGATTCACGTCACTTCCTCAACATTTCTCAGGTAGAAACGATAGAAGATTCAAGGGTTTCAAGGTATAGCTGACAGAATTAGATACGAAACAGGGGATTGATGTAATCAGGATAGTTATATAAGACAAAGAATGATGGTAATAAAATATTGGTAGTAAGAGAAATGATAATAGAATCTGTTCTACTTATCTGTTTAAAAGAGGAAACCATTTTGAAACCAGAACTATAATATCAAATCCAAGATAAGGTCTTAGCAAAAATCATCGATTCATTGTATTATGAAGAAATTCATAGCAAAGTTACACAAGGTTTATAATAACAGCTAAAGCTACTCCTACTCCTACTCCTAAGTTAAATAATGAGAAGCAAAACAAAACAACCAATAATTCTTTTTCTGAAAGACCGAACAAAAGTAGAGAAAACATGTTCAAAAGTTTTCAAGGTACAATCTGATAATCATATGCGTCTATCCAAAATTATGGTACTCTAAATCTTTGTCATACTAGTAAGCAAGGCTACGATAATCACAGAGTCCTCGACTAAGGCACATACCTCTAGAATCATGGTATTTAAAATTTTTGCGATGCCGCTAGCTTGGCTGCAAAAACCTTAAATTCCCACACCCGAGAAATATATCCAAAATTAGACTATATGTCCTCACTATGCTGGCTAATGTGACTGTAGAAGACTAGATTCCATAACTGAGATGACCTAACCCATATAATTTTATCTTGACAAAATTTAATCAACAATGTTTACCAAAAATCAAATTCATTAACTAACCGAAAACAAGGGTAAATATAAATTGTTAAAATCAAATCTCGAGATATTTTATAATGAGATTCTCAAGGGTCATCCCAGAAATCTCAAGGGATCCTAACTGTAAAATATATCCAAATTCTACTGCAGGTTGTAGTGATACTCTAGTTCGAATACCACTACATAAACTCGACCTGCATGGGCCACCACTAAAAACGTGTCATGACCCGCACCCTAGAGTAAGGGCACGAGACGTGGGTACGCCCAGCCTACGCCACAGTGTCGGCGGTAGAACGCTGTCCTAGGTCAACATCTAACAATATAAAGGTACATGTACAGTATATACACTCCGAATGGATGTGACATAGCAAATACAGTCTCAATCACATCTAAGGTAGAGCATGATAAAGGATAGATAAAACATGAAATCCACAAAGAGATACCGCAGATAGAAGCCTAAGTGTCTAAGATACACAAACACAAAAAATCTCAAATCTCAATACAGTAATCCATAAAGTAAATACAACTCAAGACAACTAAAATACTATCTATACAACCTCTACTATGTCTCTTCTAGGCTAGCAGGCAACCTCCAAGCTATCTGTAAAATTTATCAACAGGTCCAGTCAGAACGGGAGCGAGCACAATACATCTCAACAGATCATAGCAGGTTAGAATATAAGCATGCAGTAGAGTAAGATACAGGAAACTGAAAGAAAGTACAGAATGTAAACAGAGAAAGAACTGTAATAGAAATATCTACTATAAGTAGAGACTAACAGTAGCTAGTGAGTCAGAGTATAATATAAACATGTGAATGGCATAGGAGATTCTGGGAATTATACTATGGAGTGGTTCTGGGAGCTACACTACTTGGAGATTATTCACATGTCTACTTCTACTCCTCCGTACCTCCCATCAATACACAAGGATCCAGCCAGGTTATGTTATAATTTCATGCAATGGCCCACAAGGGGTGATACATGGTAGGCCCATAAATGGATGATTCTGGGAATGCCCATAAATGGGTGATTCAAGGAAGAATCTGTGATCATGAGAGTACATGTCACAAGTGATCAATGAACCGTGAAGCATAGTGATACACCATGTAAGTGAAACGCACAGAACATGTAGTATCCAATGCTCCATGAGGGGATAACATCTCAAGAAGGGATCCATATAGTACTAATCCGTGTGACCAACGTGACAGTATCAAGTAAAGTAATCTAAAGCAGAAAAATAATTCTAACAGGATATGAAATGATCAGAGAATGTACTCGCCTTGTTTTGATTGGAGTCGACATGCACGACACGAACGTGTCGACACAAAGTTGGTACAATGCTATGTTCCACAGAGGGTCCCAGACGATGACACGGGCAGTCCCAATGAGTCCAGAATAGTCCAAATAGCCTAGTTTGGTATAAAAAGTCTAAAATTAGGGTTTGGTACGACAATCAAACAAGAACGAGAAGACGACTATTAAAGTCGTGACTTAAGACGCTGAAGAAAAACATAACAAATACATACACTTTCTCGAAAATCATTTATGATATTTATATATATATATCTGAAATATAATGAAAAATCATTTTGGGTCTCTACATTCTTATTTTTGGTACAACACGAATTTTTATTAGAGAAATACTAAAATATTATTTTAGGTCAAAAATCGTCCTTGAATATCGAAAGATACATATATAGTCAAACCCACATTAAAATGGTTGTTAATTAAGCAATATTTATAAAATTTACTAGCTAAAATATTACAGCTATACAATAACATTACACATAAGTATCTCAATATTATATTGATATAAAAACTAATTAATTAAACTCTAACAAAATAACTAATAACTATAACTTTAGACTATAATTTCCTAACTATAATTTAACAGATTAATCAATAATATTAATAAAAATAATAATAAATATCTATCATTACTACTTACTGTTATATACATATATAACTATTAAATAAAAATTATATTAACAATTTTATAAACTAATATATTTAACAATTATATAAACTAATATAATAACCATTATATAAACTAATATATAATAACTATTATATCAGATAATATATATAAACTATTATATAAGATAATATATAACCTATTAATAAATAAACTATCGGTGGGGGGGCTCTGTTCTCCCCAACATAATTTCCTACGAAAAAGAAAGGAGTGGAGAATGGGCTCACAGCGGGGGTTTCAGCGGGCCAACGGCGTGGAGTTCCGACCTGGGGCGGCACTAGCTCGGATGCGGCGGTGACGGTTCCGCGCACGGCCAAGCGGGGAGGCGTGGCTTGGCGCACGCGGTCGGCTTCGCCGGAACCGGAGTCGCGCGGCGAAGAACGGCCGTGGCCCAGCGCGGTTGCCGGGGCGCGACGACTTGGCACAGGACTGGTTAGGGCTCTCTCTCTCTCTGATGTTTGATCGGATTTTCGGGGAAAAATGGATTTGGTAGTGGTGGCGGTGGTGGTTTGTCCTGATGGTGGCGGTGGTGGTTTGTCCTGATGGTGGCGGTGGTGGTTGTGAATAATGGTGGCGGTGGTGGTTTGTCCTGATGGTGGTGGTGGTGGTGTGAATGATTGGCGGTGGTGGTTTGTCCTGATGGTGGAGTCGGGATGGATTGGGACAGGGAAGATGGAAATGGCGGCTGAGCTAAAAAATAGGTTTAGGGATTTCTAGGTTTGGGGATTTGTGTGTGTGAGTTTTGGGGAAGTGTACCTATTATAGGAAAGTGGGAGAAAACCCTAAAAAATGTACATGTAATAGAAATATAGGAAATAGTGAAAACAATGCTAACTTGCTAACACTAACTGCTAACCCTACATTAACTCTATTTGTTGATTTAATTAGCACTAAATAATTTAGCTGTAAATTAATAAATTAATTACTAGTTACGGCTAATTAACAAATGGCTAATTACAATTTAGCTGAGATTTTTCTAATTACCAAATAATACTAAATTTATTCCTTAATTATTTATATTTTAACAATCATTTATTTAGTAAATAATATATTTTGAAATTTTAAAATTTAATAAACGTTTTCCATATAGAATAATAATTAAAACTTATTGATTTTAAGGAATGGACAGAAAAATTCTAATAGGATAGAATCGCACAAAATAATAAACCAAAACCAACAAGGACCGATAGCAATTACGGTCGAAAGTGTTTTCTCAAAATTTAGAATTTGTACGTTTTTCGAGATTCGAAAATTGAGAGTTTTGAAAAATAAAATTCAAAAATCTAAGAAATTGGTTAACGGATGTTACATGGGCTCAGTTCGGTCCAGTTTGGGCCTACTTGGTACAACCGGATCACTCAAAGTCAACAGATTAAATAATATCTAATTAAATTATTTATGGAAGTCATGCCACAACTTGGCCTGGTTTTCCTAGTTCGGACACCACATAGCTCGGCCTTCCCTACCATGGCTAATACACTAGTCAGGCACCCCCTGCATTATTTGTGCCATATTCCTAGTCGTCTTGTACTTCAAACTCTACCATGGCTAAAGTCATCTACCGTAATAATAACAAAATAATTATTTATAAAATTTAAAATCACCATTTAAATCAATTAATAATTATAAATATTTTTCGATAATTTTTGGGAAGGAAAGCTACAAATCTACCCACCTTAAAAATAATTTTCGTCCTCGAAATTCTAATTCATAACTATTTCTTAAAATTCAAAGTCTAGTATTTCCTTAATCTCCTCAAATTTAATTTCTCAAAATTATTTTATGACCCTCTCTAATCATTTCATAACTGTGAATACTTGGGACTTCTACCCACCTTTGGTCACACTACTCCTCAAAATACGGTCACTAAAGTTATAATCTTCTAACTAGTTGCTAACAATTCTACCGACAGATATCTAGGCATATGGCAACTATAATCTCCACATATCTATCAAACAACCAATATTCAAAAATAAAGCAATATTATATTATAACTTAAGAGTTTCTGGTAAATCCTACAGCACGATCATTCGTCACCCCGAAATAAAAGGGACGAGAACTAATGGCACAGAAAGCAAGGAAGTATATCGAGAGCAAATAAGAGTTTTCAATGACGTAGAGAAATTTCTAGAAATTTTTAAGCAGTGTGGATTGAGATTTCTAGGTTTAGTCATTGTCGTAGGCTTGTACCAGTACAGTTACGTAACCTGTACGATATGCTCTGACCTACATGGGCCACCAAAAAAATTTGTCACGACCTGTACCCTTTCGGACGCGAGTTCGTGAGCAAGCCAGCTACATATCGAGCGGACTCCAGCCCGACTCGAGTACGTATATGCTGTCCAGTCTAATCTAAACTATATCTCAATCCACAGGAATTTTATAAACAAGAATGACAAGTATAGGTCATGGTCTGTAGCCCATTAGCATATGTTCGATGAGACTCTAAGAAAGATATGAGTCTATAAATAAGCAGAGTATCTCATGATACTGAATATAAAGCACGAGAGGATAATAAAGAAATATTATAAGCAAATACATGTATCATGCATCGCAATCCTCTACCATCCCGCTCTGCTAACTAACTCCATACAATCGCTAAACCTGAAGAGATCATCAGGTCCTCAAAGGACTAGCAAGATACATAAAACATGCCTATCTAACAGTTTTCATGTAATAATATATACAAGGTATAAACAAGAACGGACTGACATGTGACTACTGACAGGTAACATGAACCACGGACACCAACAAGTAGCATTAACTGCTGGAAGATCAATGGAATACCAACCCTCACCCCGAATGTGACTCACAGGTCAGTTTCAAGACAAGTCACCCTCGTCCGTGTTGGCCTCGCAGGTGCAAACGACAACCCTCGCCCCGTGTGTGGACTCACAGGTTGTGGAAAAGATAAAGGATTAGCAGTTCATTCACACATACTTGCAGACACGACTCAGTCAAGATACAGGTGAAACACGGTACAACTCAGTCATGACACAGGTAAGGACAACTTTAGCATGATCCATGACGTAAACAAGCCTGGTAAACTACACTATCAAGTCATGAAATACTGATATACAAGCAAGACAATAAACTGGTAAATGCGGTATCATATAATCTATCAACTAAGGTAACAAAAGATAATATACTACAACAGGTTAATTATAAGCATGAAATAAACTGTAGAGGAAGGCAAGGTATACTTGTCGGTGGTTGCACGCAGATCCAACAAATATTAGTCGACTGGTAAGCCATACAGTACAAGTCATCATAACTGTCTCCGAAAGCTGAAACAAATTACCAACGTTCTCAGAATAGTCAAATTAGCTAGGATTGCCTGTCCTTAAGTCTAATTCTGGACACAGGGGCAAAACGGTAATTTTGGGCAAAAACGATGTCTGCCGTTGGACCCGCTTTGTACCGAAAATCGTGTCAGAGTCAACGGTCTCTAAAGTCCTCAAATTACAAGTCAATAGGTCTAGTTTTTCGATACGAACCCAACCGTATGTCCAAAGTTGGATTTCGGCGGGCCGTGCCCAAATTGCCCGTTGAATCGGACCGTGGGGCCCGTAAAACGGCGGTCCAATCAACTGTCTCAGAATCGGACCAAACTTTGCATACAGGACCAGAAAAGTGATACGGTTCTATTGACGTAAGTTTCATCTTGATCTGATGAGCGTGCACAAAAGTAATTAAAAAATTTGCACAGAGGCCGATACGGTAAATTTCGACGGATATGCATCCAATTCGTCGCGCACACGCGACCAATTTGAATTTCGTCAAAGATCACACGTCAGCGAAGCCATTACGCACCTTTCGATGCCTTCGGTTCGTGACCATGTCGCCCGGATTGGCGGGACACACGTCGTATCGGACAAATTTTTAGTTTCCAAAAACTGTTTTTCCTTTTTTTTCTTGATTTTGAATTCGAATAACTTTGTATATACTAGATAAAATTTGAATCTACAAAATTGGTTCTAATCTCGTATATATTAACCAAAATTGTTTCAAATAGGTTTTTGACAACTCTTAATATCTGGCTCGGGAATACCCTTCTAAAACAGGGTGTTCGTAGCTCTCATACCCTATTTTTGGACATTTGTTCGTCAGGTTTTCGGATCGATCTTGTGAATCGATGGCTTGACTACATTAGATTCTACTTGTTAGGATCTCTAGATGGTCCTATAAGGTTTCCATATAACTTTACGAAATTAAAAATGATCAACTAGGTTGAGAGAAAGGGAGTCGCGAAGATGGGTACCTGGTCGCGCATACTGCTGTTGCCGCGCTCTGTTTGATGCGTTGTGGTCGTACGGTGACCTTGGCCGTAGCGGCAGCTCGTGGCGGCGGTGGGCGGCGGGCCTAGGGTCGGGGAGGGTCGCCCAGCCTCGAGCGCGCCTCTGGGTGTGGTGGCGCACGTTTTCGGATTAGGGTTCAGAGTTTCTCCGCCGTTCTTCTGTATAATATCGAGTACTATAGAGGGAAAGGCGCTCGGGCTGTGGTTCAGCTGGGGATGGGTATGTGGCCTGGCCAACTGGCTTGGACCCAAGTTGGGCTAGGACTTCTTGTAACGCCCCAGTCCCAAAATACGTAGGACTAGGAACGTAGACATGCCAGCCGTATACGAAGTATACTCCAATATATGGAAACCTCGTATGAATACATAAGCTGTAAAATGCAGTAGAACCATAACTAATCTCATCCATACATAATAAATGAATAAAGATATCATATAATGAGAATGAATTTGTCTTGATACAATATGTTAGGCGGAGACAAATCCACTACCAACAAAATAAGAAAGTACATGGAAAATGAAATGAGTGGCGAGCGAAGCGAAGACGATCCAAGTGCAATCATCCTCAAAGAAATAGCGATGATCACAACTAGAGCTAAAGCACATGCGAAAGACAATAGCACACACCTGGAGAGATAACCAGGTCCTCAGAGGGACGTAACAAGACACATAATATCATGCCATATAAACTGAATAAATATTGCTCAAATAAATAAGTAAACCGAATTATAACATGGTCCAATATGCACCTACTGAACGAGCGTACCATCCCCCAACCAACAAGGACAGGAGATGGTAAACTAATTCACGGTGACGTATCTTTCCATGCTATGAATCCAATATGGTATTCGGACCCCAACAAGGTTCAATACCTTCTCATCGAAGAAGTAAGTCACACCTACAACCAAACAAGGACAAGATGTGACGAACTAATCAGCGACAAGTTATTATTCCAAGCCACGGTCAGATACAAGTACCCAAACCAAAAGTACTCGTACCTAACGGATAAAGGTGCCTAACCGTTCTAAGTGAAATGTAGTTAAAAACAATCCTTCCTACGCATGGGCCCTGGCTAAATATGATCGACATAGTCCCCCTTGGGACACTAGAGGCCGAATCAATAAGAGCATGACGTTCCGCAGAATCGTCAGTGGCCGTCAGTAATCTTGGGTAAGCTGACCCGCGTCTCCGACGGAGCTCACGGGTTACAAAAGGGAAAGTGCATCGAAGCCCATACGCTAAGGAATTGTCTTCCCCGCCCAATGCCTACTCTGTTGTATCCACAACAGTAACCTCTATAGCCGCTAAGTCAACTAAGCATACAACCTCTATTAGCGGTTATTCCTATCGCACGGCTTGTACGTACTGGTGGCCAGCCAATCACGCGCTTCCGTGTTCTACATGCGACACACAACTTCGTGTTACCACTGTCAAGGCCAATGAATGCAACACACATGGTGTCCCTTAAATCTAGGTTTAATTTATAAGAAAATAATACACAGCAGAAAATATAAATGAACAGTAAGTTCTAACAGGTTATGCCATGTATCATAGTTTATTTTACATAAAGAAAATAAATAATACATGAAATATGAGCTAAAATAAATAAACAGCAAATGGCAAGGTGTCTTGCCTGGTAGGACGCCTGGTGTGCTGAGAATATCACTGTGGCACGAACTGCGACTTCGGTACAACAATTATGCAAGGTGACCTCTGATGTCGGCACGGACGGTTCCATTGGGTTCAGAAGGGTCAAATTAGTTAGGGTGGACATAAGGAAGTTTGATTTTTGGAGGAGGATAGAAAAATTGATGAGTAAGGATAGGATAGAAATCGAAGAGACGGAATAACTAATTACTTACTATTTTAGGAAAAATATTTGTAACATTAAAATATCTTTATATTTGTCGTATTAGTTTTGTAAGTAAATACAAAATTATAAAATATTCTTTGGCAAAAATTTTTAGGTTGTAAATCCGTATTCTACTAATTAAAATCATGGAAAAAAGTTCTGAAACTATTTCTAACTCCATCAGACCCAAAACTATAACCTGGTCAAATATAAATACATATAAGTTGTAGATAATATTTTAGTGATAAAAACTACTTTTGAAACTAGCTTGAAATTATTTGTAAAATAATGCAATTAATAAATTTAGCAAGATAACAAAATAATAATACTAACAGTAGTAATAGATAATATTAATAACAATAGTAATAACCATAATAAAAATAATAATATTAATGAATATCAATAATATTAATATTAAAATATTACAGATGTTAAAGAATTGCAGAATAAAGTAAGAATCTAATGATAATAATAATAATAGATATTAAAAGAAACAAAACTAATCAAAACACTAAAATTAAAACAACCAAAAATTAAAACCAACAAGCTGCTGGCTTTTCTTCTATACTAAGTAAATAATTAAAATATAATAATAATAATAATAATAATAATAATAAAAATAATAATAATAATAATAATATAATAGTGACATAGATATATAACAATAATTTATAATTACAGTTATAATAATAATATTAATAGTGATGATCACCATACAACAATGAAAACAAAGTAATAATAATTAAATAATAAAAAATGATGGAAAAAAAAACTGCTCCCTTATTCCAATGAGATTCATTGGAAAGAGTATAGAAAAAGGAAAAAGCAGAGAGAGAGAGAGAATGGAGAGTGTGCGAGAGAGAGGCTGGAGAGAGTGAGATGGAGCGGCGGGTGGAGGCACGGGGAGAAAGCTCGGCGGTGAGATCGAGGCGAAGGCGGAGGAACGGGAGCTCGTCGTCGGGCGGCAAGCCGGAGGGTGTGCGGCGACGATGAGGGGAAATCGAGGAGGGTGCGGGTTCCGGCAGTGGATGGAGGCGGCAGAAAGAGGGATCGGGCAGCGCTGCTCGGCGGTAGGAACGGCGTGCGGGCTCGCCGAGTGCGGCGGTGGCGCTCGCGCGGAGAGAAAGGTTGGCCAGGCGCTGGATCGGTCGTCGGGCGGCAAGTCGGAGGTCGCGACGGGTCTTTCGGGAGGCACGGTGCCTCTCGCGTGGAGGGCGCCGGCGAGAAGAAGAGGCGGGGGTCGCAGTGGTCGACGGGTCTGGAGTAGGGCGAGAAGAGGGTTTCGTCTCATGCAGAGATGGAGGCAGAGCGCGGCGTACTCCGGCGCGGTGGTTCGGCAAGGGCAGCGGCGGAGTGGGAGGAAGGCCACCGGCGGCGGTCGGGTCGTACGGTGGAGGATGTTGGCGTTCGCTGCGGGACAAGGGGAACGCACGCGCGGCTCGAGGGTGGCGGACACGCACGGAGGATTGCGTAGCGGAGCTCCGACGTGGGCTGGCTTCGCCGGCGGTCGTAGAGGTGAGTTGATTTTAGGTTTATTTGGTTATTTATTTTTTGGGGTTTTGGTCGGGTCGGCCGGTGGTGTTCGTGGCTTGGGTGGTCATAGTCTGACGTCGACGGTTTGGAGACGGGGTTTGGCTGGGACTGTTGGTGGTTCTGGTGATGGTTGATGGGGCAGGGCGGTGATGGAGTTTGTTGTCTACGTGGTGGTCGGAGGAGGCGGGACAAGGAGGATGGTGAAGGTGGTTGTTGATGGCAGGAGACGTCGAGATGGGCCGGGCGCCGGGAGTGATGGTGTTGGTGATAATGACGGTGGCGGGTTGGGTTAGGTTAGGGATTTGGAATTGATTGTATCGGGTCGTGTCCTGTGCGACACAAAATAGGGTTGTGGGGATGGGTGTCCGTGTGTCGGACACGGAAGAGATGTATATGTAAAAGAAAATAGTGGAAGTAACTAGGTTGACACGGACACGATGCACGCACTTTGAGGATAGTAGAAATTTGTGGAAGAATAGAAAGTTGGAGGAGTACCTGCTTATTTATAGGATGTGGGAATTCCCAATTGGATAAGAGTTAGGAGTAGTTTTAACCCAAGTAGATAATTCTCTACTTAATTTAAAACCAAATCCAATCTAAATACATCCAATTTAAATCAAAATCCAAATACAAATACAATCAAATTTGAATCTAATTAAATTCTTGGTTTAAAATTAATGGGATAAATCAAATTCCAAATGTTTCACTATTAAATAAATCCATAAATTTAATCAAGATTTAAATCGCCACAATAATTTCAAAATATATTTTCCAAAAATACAATAATAATTTTCAAAAATACTATTATTATTTAAATGCACTAATAATAATCAAAATAATATTTATAAATATTATTTATTATTAGTAACTGCTATAAACGAATGGCTTTCATAAATAAAATCGTAAACTTTAGAAATTTAGTATAATAACTAAAAATAATTATTATATATTATTTGAAAATAGAAAAATGTTTTTTCTAAATTAGTACACTCGCACATAATCGCACTCGTCGAGCAAATTCGAAAAGAAATAAAAGGTCATGCGTGACTATATACGACTACGACGTATATTCAAATTTTAAATCAGTACTAAATAAAATAAAAATAAAAATAGTAGATATTTTAGGGGT
>JANAVB010006810.1:0-40970 GCA_029216955.1 Iris pallida
GGCAATGTCTCAAACTCTAATCCAATCCGTGTAGCATATTGTGCAGAGATGAATGAATGAGTAGCGCCTGAATCAAATAATGCTACAGCGGAAAATGAGGTGACGAAAATTTTACCTGCCACCACGTTACTAGACGCTAGAGCCTCTCCCAAGGTCAATGTGAGAGCCTGGCCCTGCGGAGCCCCTTGTTGCGGCCTTCCTCGACCATGCTGTTGCTGCCTCTGAGGGCCTTCGGCTTCCTGTGCCTGGCAGAACATCTGAGCCTGCGTTGGTAGACGCTGGACTAGGGGCCTTACTGTTAATACTGGCCCTCCACTCGGGGTTGCCACTGGAGCTGGCAATGCTGGAAACTGCTGAGCTGGCCCTCCTGGCCTCTGCATCATAGGACAAGTGGAGATACGGTGGTCTGAACTACCACACCTCAAGCATAAGCCATTCGCTGACCGACACACCTCCCTCGTGTGCCCTGCCTTCCCACAGAATGTACAGCCCTGGGGTGCTCCCTGACGCTGTTGCTGGTTTCTCGGCTGCTGATGCCGAACTGGCGCTGTATTAGTTGATACGGCCGTCCTCCGCGGTGCTCCTACATCATGAATACGTACACCGGGTGCTGGTGCCGATGTTCGCTGCATTGCTCCTCCTCCAACCTGGGAATGAGATCTCTTCTGACCTCCTGCCCTCGATGCCAACCTCTGCTGGATAAGCTCGTGCCTCCGGGCTGCCGTCAAGACAGCGTCAAATGTCTGGTAGTCGTGTCCCTCCACAAGCTGTAGTAGTTCCAAATAAAGTCCCTGCTGGAACCTCATAGCTTTCTCTGGCTCCGTTGCCACCATTGCTGGTGCGAAACGGCACAATCTGCAGAACTCTGCTGCATACCCATCTACGGTCTTGCCTGCTTGCTTGAGACTGATGAACTTCTGCTGGAGCTCATATCGAGCTACTACGCCAAAATACTTGGCCTTGAATCTGTCACTGAAGGTGGTCTAACGAACAGGGCATCTTATACCAACTTCTTCTGATGCCCACCAGTCGCGGGCAAGATCCTGAAGTACCAGTTTGACCTGATCAACCTTCTCATCATCTGGAACCTTGGCTGCCACAAGAATGGCTTCGATGTCTTGAATCCATGCATCCGCAGTGATGGCATCCTCCGTGCCATCAAAATACCTCGGGTTCAAGCGACGGAACCTTCCTGATGCTCCCGAGTCAACCCCGGCACTCATCTCAAGAGCTAACTGAATCTCTTGGTTCAGCAACACGTTCTGCTCCTGCTGCCGAGTCTGTTGCTGTTGGTTAGTGACAAGAAACCCCCGGATGATCTCCAGGAGTGCTACGGCATCTGGTACTGCCGTCGCCGCTGGTGCTGCAGGAGTTTTAATAACCTGCGGCTACACTGCCTCTGGTTCCATTTCTGCTCATGCCTGCACTGGAGAAGGTTCTCTTCCCTGTTGCTGCCCAGTCGAGCCATGCTCTTGCTGCTCTTCCTCATGGGCCTCTCTCGCTACTGAGAATGAAGCACCCCTATAGAGAAGAATATAAGATTATCAAGTCCGGATGAGGAAGATTTCGAGGATGCAAGTCAGGTTAGAGATCGAGACAAGGACAGAGAATTCGAAACAAAATTTCAAGAAAAACAAGTTTTGATTGAGACTCCTAATAATTCGCAATACCCCACAAGTCTAAAAATTAGACCTGCATGGGCCACCACTAAAACCTTGTCACGCCCCAGTACCAAAATACGAAGACGAATTAGGCCAGCTACTCCATATGAGGTACGTAACGTCATACGGCGATCGTGGCTGTCGAGAGACTAGGGGGTACATGCTACAATCAAGTCTCCTATGGTCCCATAGAGTTCTATGTCTCAATCAATCAAATCATATCAGCAAATAAATGAACATTAAAGATAAAGCAGTAAGGCGTCCCCGACGCTTCATCAAAATGATCATGAGAGACTAGCTTTATAATTTAGCTATCTCAGAGAGTCAGGAGTACAGAATTATACACAGCTGCAGTCTTTAATTACAATTATGTACTGACATAAAATATCGAGTAATCCGGCTAACAGATGCCGGTGGCTAAACGCCGCAAAGGTATAAGCAGGAGTGGTGGAGAAGAAACCCACTCGAGTCCCCGAACCGCCATGCTCCTAGTATGCACCATGGATGTCAGGGAGGAAGATCGTGTCCTCAGGCTCTGCTACGGGATCTGGCCAAACAAAACCAGCGGGGTCAGTCCCGAATAGCAAGTACCGCCAAAGGGGCACAAGAGTTAAGATTAAAAACCCAGTTAAATAGAATGATTGATAATAGTAATACTTATGCTACCATTATAGGATAACGCCACATCCTCGAACCCATATGGCACCCTTACAACCAAACAAGGACAAAAGGTGCCGCATAGAGTCGGGACGCGTCGTACTCTATAACTTTCGCATAAGTTAAAGAGTATAAATAATAAAATCTCCTGATCGTGACTTCGGTCGACAGCCTATCGTAGCACAATAACCAACCTAACAATCGAACAAGAACATGGGTTGAATCATGCACCATGATAGACCATGTTCCTCAGTCATTCACAGAAGTAGCACTTCACAACCAGAATAAGTCTTCCGTTCATAACTTCGGTCCACAGCCTGTCATAGTACGATAACCAACCCAACAATCAAACAAGAACATGGGTTGGATCACGTACCATGACAGTCCGCTTCCCTCAGTTATTCACGGAAGGTAATAGGATACAAGCAAGTCGTTTTCACGGCCAATCAAGTCTACGAGTTTCTAGTGGGACGAGGTTATCCTCGCATCATGTTATTTAGAAATCCTCAGATCGTATCTTTCCAGCAAGGCTAGCCAACCCAGGGGTTCGCGTAGACAGGTATGATTGAGCACAGGTCCCTCATAAGGCCACCTTGCTAAAACATATAATATATAGCAGGAATTAATCGGATACAGTCATCCACTCGTTACAGATGATACAGTATCCGTGGAGACCAGCCGACGCGTCAAGACAGTATCTCAAGGCGGCTGGTGTAACACGATCTCAGGATTTTGCCCTCCCTATGCATCTAGTATATTTAGTTGCCTAATTTAACCCTAGGTGAAATCTTGAACTTTCATACTGTGGCCTGCATGATTATCCTCCTAAAGTCGTACTTTAGTACGAGTACCCCAAAGAGGATCCATGTCAATCAGTATGTCAACATGTTCTACCCTCCTTAGTGTAATACATCATTGCAAATACGCCACGTGGAGTTACGAGTCATTTGTCGAGCATGAACAAGAACTGGGACATTCAGGTACATGTATCAGGTAGGAACACTTTGTTCTTCGGGGTCACATTAGTGCTCATATCATGCTCGGGACAAAAGGCGTAAGGATATAAAATGGGCATATAATATATATATAATAATAATAATAATAAGGTAACAAGATAGGGCACATAAGTCCATGCGGCTCAAAGGGAGTGAGTCCATGCGGCTGGGTCAATACAGGTTCATGCGGCTGGGACTGCACGCTCATGCGGCTCAAGGAGCCCAAGGCGCATGCGGCTGGAAAGGCGGGTTCATGCGGACGAAGGGGTGTCGGCTTATGCGGCTGCGAAGGGAGCAATCGCCAGGCGGCCGGGGTTCAACAGCATACGCGGCTATGATCAGACGAAGTCCTATGCGGCTGAGCATGGGCGATACATATGCGGCTGGATGATGGATGGACCTTATGCGGCCCAAAAACAGTAGCGCATATGCGGCTAGGTGCAAAAGAACTCATGCGGCTGAAAGCTAGCCGCATGAAGTCCATGCGACTCAAGATAACAGGGGCTCATGCGGCTGAGTCTGAACAAGGCTATGCGGCTCAATTACTTGCCGCATGAAGATTCATGCGGTCAAGTACTCAAGCCAGTCTTATGCGGCTAGGAAGAACTTTCCATGTGGCTGAGCTCGAACGAGTCTCATGCGGCTGAAAAGGCCATGCGGCCAGAGACTTGCCGCATGAGGATTCATGCGGTCAAGTACTGCTCTTCTTCTCCATTTGTCCGAGAAGAGGAGCCAAGCAACCATGGCTTCCAAACTACACAAAACCTTCATCCGGAGCCCAAATCTAAACTTCCTTAGGTCAAAATGGGGTAGAACGAGATCCTCTACAACATGGAACCATCAAAACTAGGAAATAACAAGATTAAGTAGATCAAAACCCAAGAAATCCGAAAATAAAGTAAACCTAGATCTACAAAAATCAAAGCTTCAAAATGGAAACTTACAAGTTCTAAACTAGTATAGGTTGAGGAGAAGAACATGTTTTGGAAAATAGTTTTGTAAGAAATTATTGACAAAATTATGGATCCATCTCTTGAGCAAGTTGGTACTTGCCTTGTTTGATGGAGGAAGTATTTGGTTGGTGGAGGAAATAAATGAGAGGAGAGAGAATGAAATGAGTTGTATTTATAACCTCGAACCCAAGGGTTCATGATGAACCAAAGGGTTCATAATGAACCATGGGTGAACCAAAAATAGGTTTCCTAAATGAGCCAAAACTGTAGGCCCAAATGCAGAAAATAAATTACGAAATATTATTTTGGAAGATGCATGGAGAAATACAGCATAATAAATATAGTATAAATATAAGTTAAATACAATTTATCGGTTTACGTATTAAAATACGTATTCCAGGATTGGAGAGTGACAACGACAGGCTGGGTCGCAGTGGTGTGGTGGATCAAGGTCCATCATGGATTTCTTCACCCATATGGTACGTATCTCGCCGTATACCCATAATTAATACTTTATAGTAATATATTTCTTTCAACTTAACTGACAAATCATATAATAATTTTGTTACAAGTTGAATCGGAAGAAGACCTGAATATGGTGACCTTGTTCCTCGCCACGCACATGAAGGGGGAGCGGTTCGTAGACAATAAGGCCCGGGACATGTACGTAAGTTTTACTTAATGCTAGTTCATTAATATTAATTTTTAGTTACGTAGAAAATTCATATAGATGTTATTTCTAAGCCGAGTTTTAGAAGTTTTACTTAATGCTAGTGCATTAGTATTAATTTTTAGCGATCACGTGAGAATTCATATAGATGTTATTTCTAGGCCGAGTTTTTGAGGCTTAGGGACGCCGGGCCGACACGGTCAGAGGAGGCTAGTGCTAGCACTTCCCAGCAGCCTCTGGCCATCGCAGCCAGTCAGATGACGAGCTGTGGATGAGGGCCGTTGGTGGCATGCATAGGGGTACGTACTATGGTACGGTCTCCTATGGTGCCTTCATTGCATCACAGGCCTCTGTGACTGCCACTAGTGTGCCCGGCCCCGCACATACTGAGGAGTCGCTCCGCCAGCAGCAGAGTGACGTCCTTGTGCAGATCGCAGCTCTGCGTGACAAGATGCTGGAGAGGATGGGGGCGCCGCATACAGATGATTCTGTGCTCATCTCACGCTTTGAGAGGCTGGAGGAGACTACGGAGGCGCTGCAACAGATGACCCGTGCTACGTAGGAGGCTACACAGCGGTTGGTCGAGCAGATGCAGCATTTCCAGGAGATGGTAGTGGATCAACCGTCTACTGGTACACCGAGAGCATCGTCTATATCTAGCAGTGCACGGAAGGACATGCTCGTCCACCTGTTGTCACCGGAGGAGTATCAGACGATCCTGACGTTGCGACGACAGTCATCTGGTAGTGCTCCTCCTCCAGCACCGGGTCCAGCTCCAAGCGATCAGTAGTTTTGTTTTTGCATTTTTGGACTGTACTATATTTTTTACTTTGTACGTATTTGGGGATATTCAGTTTTTTCGTTGAGGATATTGGGTTTGTACGTGTTTGCGGATATTGATTTGGTTTGTTCAGGATATTATATATTGACATTGTTTATTGCGGATAGTATTTTTTCTTTATATTTTTTGTATATTCTGGAATGTATTGTGCGTGCCGGTGTTGAGTGTTCCACCGAGGGGGGCGGCGAACCCAGGGATTGGATTCTGTATTTTGTGTTTTGTATTCTGTATTTTGGCTCAGGCTCC
Organism: Iris pallida; assembly: GCA_029216955.1. Classification (NCBI taxonomy): domain Eukaryota; kingdom Viridiplantae; phylum Streptophyta; class Magnoliopsida; order Asparagales; family Iridaceae; genus Iris; species Iris pallida. Next base: position 6,024 of record JANAVB010006810.1, read on the forward strand.
AGCTCTATTTGCATTCTGGAACCTATTTTTTTTCATATTTTTTTAAATTAGCGACGTTTTTAGCGATGTTATTATTCGTCGCTAAATTTTAGCGACGTTAGTAAATGTCGCTAAAAGTGTCGCTAAATGCTGACGTGGCACCATAATTTGATGTCAGCTCGTCGTCGCCAAAATGTCGCAAGAGTGTCGCTAAACGGCGACCACACGATAATGTTGCCTTATACGTCGCTAATTAGCGTCAATGATCAAACGTCGCAAATAACGTCGCTACTTAGCGATGTTAATAACGTCACCAAATAACGTCGCTCTAGCGACGTTTTGCGACATTTTTCCGTTTAGCGACACGTCTTTTTTCGTCGTTTCCAAAATGTCTCCCAAAACGTCGCTAAATTCACTTAGCGACGCTTTTATCGAGTTTAGCGACGTAATGTAACATCGCTAATCTGACAAATTTTTGTAGTATTAGATGAGATAAACTTCTTTGTCTCAATGACACATGCTAAATCTGTACCCAAGATCAACATGTCATCCATGTATTAACAAACAGCAACTCCTCTTCCGTCAGCAAATTTTGTATACACACTTGTCCGTCTCGCTGATCCTGTGGTCGTTTGATCTTATGACTTTATCAAACTTCTCATGCCACATCTTGGAAGCTTGCTTCAGACCATATAAAGATTTCACCAACTTTTTGTAGACTTTGTCTTCAAAGCCCTTGACGTCAAATCCTTCTGGCTTTTGCATGTAAATCTTTTTAATCAACTCTCTATTCAGGAAAGCTATTTTTACATCCATCTAATGAATAACAAGATTATGAATTGCACTCAAAGCAATCAACATCCTGATGGTCATCATCTGCACTACTGGAAAATATGTGTCAAAATAATCGATCCCCTGCTCCTGAGAAAACCACTTGGCTACCAGCCTTGTCTTGAACTTGTCAACAGTTTCATCGGCTTTCATCTTCTTCTTGAAGATCGATTTACAACCGATTGATTTTGCTCCTTTAGGCAGATCGACTAAGACCCAAGTGTTGGAGGTTATCGAGTCATACACATCATTAATAGCCTCCTTCTAGAAGACAACGTCTCTGGTCTTCATCTTTTCATCATAGGTAAGCGAATCTGCTTCCACATCATAGGTGATAAAATCATCTTCGAAGTCCTTCTGTCTCCTCACTCGGTTAGACATAGGTTCTACGAGTTCTGGTTCAATCTTTGTTTCTACTTCTTCTTGGACTACATCTTCGTTTGGAGCTTTTGCCTCCTGAGCACCCACACCATTTTTCGGAATGTTCGTAGGAACAATGTTCTTATGCGTTGTAAATTTGTCTTCAAAAAATTATGCATCGCGAGATTCAATGACATAATTGGATTCAATATCAAAGAACCTCCGAGCATCACTATTCTCGGCATAACCCATGAAGATTGTCTTCATAGTTGTTTCCATCTTCTGAATCTTTATATCCGAAAGCATAACATAGGCCAGACACCCCCATACTCGAATGACATTCAAGTTGGGTCTAACCTTGAACCAGAGTTCATGTAAAGTGACATAGGAAGTAGCGTGCAACACTCTATTCAGAATGGAAGTAGCCTTAAGCACAACTTCACCCCAGAAACACTTTGGAAGACCCGCAGTTAACAGCATTGAATTCATCATCTCTGTCAACGTTCTTTTCTTTCTTTCTGCAACACATTAGATTGAGGGGAGTACGGAGTAGTCGTCTCGTTGACAATTCTATGTTTTCTGTAGAACGATGTAAATTTATGATACCTATACTCTCCACTTTGATCACTTCTAAGTCTCTCGAGTTGTTGTCCGGTTTGATGCTCGACTTTAGCCTTAAAGTCCTTAAATTTCTCGAATGCTTCATCTTTTGATTTGATCAGATAGACAAACGCATACTTCGAAAAATCGTCGATGAAAGTAATAAAATACTTCATCTCGGCCTTTATGAAAAACTGTTTGTAGTCGCAGATATCTGAGTGCACCAGCTCCAGAAGATTTATGCTTCGGTTTACCTGTTTGAATGTTTTTTTTTTTTTTTATCTGCGCACAGACTTCATATTTCACCATGTCCTTACCCCTACATTTAGAGATAAGCCATAGACTAGATATTTTGTTAATTCTTTTATAATGAACATGCCTTAGTCTATTATGCCATAATTCAAGACAATAATCAGAAATAGAGACTGTATTAATTTTCTCAATCAGAGTTACAAGCTGAAGTTTGAACATTCTTTCACCACAGAAAGCTTTTTGAAGTAGGTTCCTTAATATGAAATAACCTTTGACCATCGTTAATGTCCATCCTCAAGCACTCGTTACAGAGCAAACTTCTAGAGACCAGATTCTTGGCTATCATCGGTACGTGCTTCATATCCTGAAGCGTCAGCGACTTCTCCGAAGTTAGTTTCAGTACCACAGTCCCGATCCCTAATACTTCAGCTTGTATCTGGTTTGCCACCATAACCTTCTCAGATGTTGACTTGTATGTGGTGAACCACTCCTTCTACTAGTTCGTGTCAACACTAGTCGATTCAATCTGTATAATCATATCAACCCGGTTAGCCTCACCTTGATCTTTTTGTTTGGGCTTGGCCTTGCAGTCCTTCTTGATGTCGCCTTTCTTGCCACAGTTAAAAGCCCCCTGATTTTTTGAAAATTATTTTTATTTATTTAATATGCTTATTTTAATTGTAAAAAATATTTAAGTCAATAATGACTATAGTAGTAGTTTACCGTAGTTTTGATTTGGAGCACAACAAATATCGATTTCTCAAATGTAATTCCATATTTGAATTCTAGATACGTCCGCCTTTAATTTGATATATCATATCATGTCCAAACATGTTCTCTTGTGCTATATTTTTTATGTACAACTTTAGGGGTTTACCGTAAAATTTGACTAGTTTTCAAATAGCATTAATGGCCCAAATCCGATCCAAATTATTTGACCCAATATATGGTTTTATCCCATTTTGAGTCTACTACGCATATGCCGCTAATGTTCCACTCAATTAAGTTTTTATGCACTATTTATTTTTAAATGGCGCACAAGTCGAAACTAAAGACATATTGGACTCAAATCGATCACAAATATTCTACCGACCTCAAACTAGTCCAAGTAAGGTTCGTAGAATAGATGGCAGCCATATTGATTTAAATTCTAGGGTGCCCTAACCTCTTAGACCTATTTTAAATGATTTTTATGAATTAATGGCAGCCATATTGATTTAAATTTAATTTAAACCAACTTTCCTATTTTGGACCAGATCTAAATCCTAGGAGATAGATTGGTGTATCTTTTAGAATAGACAATCAAATCCTACCAAAATAAATCCTACTCCACCGCAACTTCATTTTCCTTACGTAAACCTCTTCCACCTAGAATTTTCGAACACTTTTTTATATTTTCCTATTGAAACCCAGCCCCTCTTATTTATTTTCTATTTTTGTACTTTTCTTTCCATCCGACAGAAACTCATCATCCTGATCTCTTTCAACCCTCCTACCAGCTTCGTCTTGACCATAGGACACCCCCTAATAGCCGGACACCTTCTCGATGAGCCTCATCACCTAATTTGGTCGATACGAGGCACGGAAGGCACCCGAAGTCGACCGAACTTGTGCTGAATTCATCACAACTGGTTAGTCGACTTCTAGACGAGGTTTTATCTATTTTTCTTGACCAATTCACCTCAAACTAAAACTAGAAGTTACCTTTACGTGTCTACTTCAATATCTGATCGCTGGATCATACAGTTTCAAACAATTTGTTTGTGGCGTCAATTCTACTACAAGGTGTCCATAACTAATGAGTTCTGTTGCGAGCTATTTCTTGCCTACCTACGTAAAGTTTTGATCATTTTAATATTTTTATTCAGAAACTAGACATAGATAGATTTCCAACGCATATCTATTTGTTAGGTTTTGAGTTAGTTTGCTATTTTTTAAAATTCGTGACATTTATTATAACACCGAACTCCAAAAAATCATATGTTCTTTGTGTCCAAAAGTTCCAATACTTCATAAAACTCTATAAACTATTTGTTGTGCATGGTTTAATATGAAAACCACAATTTTAACTAATTTTTTGACTTTTATAGAATTTTATATTTTTAATTAATTTTTATTTTGGGGCTAAATTATAAGGTCAAATTGTGGTATCAGTGTGTAATATTGACATAGGACCTTTTGTGGAAGAGTTCCACCATAGAAAACATAACTTTGATAATATATTGATATTTATAACTAATTTTTAGAATTTAAAATTATTATTTTTATTATAGTTATAAATTAATTTATGAGAGAAGTTGGTACTTATATGTTAGATAGTGTTGTATCAACGTTATGGCAACTAGTAGACATAGATGCTAATATAACCTATATATGGTAAGTCGATGTAGAAAAATAATAATAGTGTATTATGTTAGCCCAATGATTATATCATATTTTTGAAAATTGCTAACCAATTAAGTTTAACATAATGACGTCACTAATATTCATGTAATTACTATCAGGTTGCAACTTAAACTTAGCATTGTCCTAATGTTCTACATCATATTGCTATGTTTGTATCATAATACATCATACTGCTTTGTTCGCCTAACATGTATTCACAGACATGCAGTAAGCAAGATCAAATTTGATCAAACCAGGACATATGCAATAAAGAATTAATGATGGGCCAAAGACGGCGTTATATAAGGAGATTTCTCTGAACCGTCCAACGACCTATCCGGGGCCTCGCATCAGGGATTCCGCTGCCCGATCAGCAGACAGGGGTCGGGGGAGGGGGGTAGCGCCTCCCGTGGGGGTTCGAGGGCAAAGCCCGCGAAAGGAATTCAGAATTTCAGATCTGTTTATCTTTGGACGACTGCCGTCAAGGAATAATGTGCCTTCAGTTTTGCTCAAATATTAGAAGAAAGGCGTCATCAATGGGCTATTGGTTTTCCTATTTCATCAATGTATTTTTTATATTTATTGAGTCTAGGAATACAATGTATACTGCATTGTACTAGCAAATAGACTATCTAAAAAATGTTTTCAAAATACCCTTTCATTTTGAAAACAAGCCCACTTACAAAAGCCCAAACTACTTCCTAACTACTTTGTAGAAGCATGAAAAAGTACAGGGTGAAACAAGACGCATGTGGATACTCTCGCTACCCACCCATCTTCACAAAGGCGCAGATGACGAACAACGCAGGTTGGTGCTCTCGCAACCAACCCAGCTTCTCAGAAGCGTAGGCGGTCAAGCACGCCAACATAAAAGACTAACTCACAAAAAAAGATGAAAAGCTCAAGGAAAGTTCTTTCTGTTAAATCATAGCTACAAGAGTCTATTATAGATTTGTCACAATTACATAAAAAAGACTTTCTAATTACAAGGATCGGTTACAAAGTATTTGTCATTACATATGTTGAACTAAAAACTCCTATGGATCTCATCTTCGCAGTATAATCATTATGAGAGGAGGGACGGTGGATACAAGATGTGAATACAATCGCACCACAGCACCCCCCTCAGACGCGCAACTCTTCCTGAAGCAGCTATTGGTCCAAGCAAAAATTCAGTCCACAACACGACAGGAGGCCCTTTTCAAAAGCGCATCAGCTTCTGAGGCTCTTCCAGCCTAACAAAAGCGCACAGCTGCTAATGAGCAGGGCAGAGCACAACCTGCGGTGCCTCATGTTGGCAACCAGATCGAGCTCGATCGTCAGGACCTCAAAGACCTCCAAGATGTCGTTCAGGTTCGAACTCCCCATGAGAAGCATTCCAGCACATCTCTAAGCTCATCAGCAGTTCTTCTACGAAGGCACAGCTCCTTTGAACAAAGGGATCCTCCACCAAAATTCGACTTAGGCAAGGCCAACGGCCGCTCGAAGCTAAGTCTAGATCCAGCATGGTGTTGAAGGACAAAAAGAGTAAGACGTGACTCTTCGAAAGAAACTCCCCCTTTATATAAGACGGGAGTGGCCCAAGACATAGGCCACGGGCCGTCGGTCAAAATTCCCATATTAATGGGAAGAACCTAAGACTCAGCACGATGAACCTCATTAAACAGGTTAATTCGACTAAGTCTTAGACCATTAAAAGACCCCTTGAAATTCCCCAAGTAACGGTGGCAATTAAGAGGAAGTCGTTCCTTAAAAAGCTGTCATTAATTGCTCTTAAAGAAGACTTCAAAGCCAGCTTCTTCAAACTAGAAGCGCAGCTACAATCCTGCACCAGCAGGAGGCGCAGACTGGTGATGACTACACATCATCCCAGCTTCAACGGCGCAGACCTCTACTTCGACCCAGAAGCTCAACCCCCTTTATCAAAGACTTATGAAACACTATTGCATACAACACAAGTCCGTCTGCCGCTCCAAAAGTACAGTAACCTCGTTAGCCTGAAGCACAACCTACTCGTCGTCCTAAAGCATAGTGACTTTACTACTCGAAATACAGCTACTCGTCGATCAAAAGTACAGAGGTTCCATCATCTTCGAAACATAGTCCACTCGTCACCTGAAAGCACAGAGGCTCCGTTGTCTCCAGGAGAACAGTCTACTCGTCGTACCAGAAGCGCAGCATCATAAAGACATCGCTAGAGGCACAGGTTGCATGGCCCCACCCAATTGGTTTGTTTAAACCGCCACTCTCAAAGATAGGATAGAGGTTGATCATATTGATAAGTGCAAATATCTTATCAATTGGTTTAAAACTCAGATAAGGACGAAGTTTGCCCTTTTGATAAAGGTCGTATCAAGTCGGGTTGTATAAACCGATAGCCTCCTGAAGATCAAACAGAATGCTACTCTGAGATGAAATCCAAGATCTACCCGGCTTCATCTAAATAGAGGATTCCCAGCAATAGACACGTGCCACGTGTCTCCTCCTTCGATTATTTTGATAACCACCCAAGATCTCGGTAGAGGGGAATCTTGACGTCCGCCACAAGTCAGCTTAGCAGAAGCCCACACCGTGCAATGACAGCTGATTCCTTCATATCTCAAATCTGAATGCACATTGCATATGTGCCCCCTTTCTCCTATAAATAGAAAGAGTTTTCCCTTCAACAAAATAGGAGGAGGACACACACAGAGAGGAAAGAAACACACTGCAAAAGGCAGAGCTTCAAAGTCTTCAACTCTGGCATCATCTTGATAGGTAACCCTAGAGTTCCATCAAAGGTGCCAGAAAGCCAAGGCAAGTCCAACTCGTCGTCAGATCATCAACGGAGTAAAGTAGCCGCTGTAGTACTCGATCTCCACCGTCATGATTTTCCAGAATTCTTGTACTTAGATTTTATCGTATAGAAATCGATTGTACCTTTTTTCAAGTTCAATAAACAAAAGTTCGTATAACCTTTTGTGATGTCGAACAAAATAGCTCTGCTGGGGATAACATTCTCCTCCAATGAGAAGGTGTGATGCAATCTGATGACAACTTGCTGGGATCTTTCCAGAAGATGCTGGTCGTACGCTTTGACCAACAAGCTTTTGAAGATCTCCTTTCTAAAGAGAAGTCGAGTCCTTTGAAGCGGTTCATAAAATCGAAGAAGACTCGACGTGTCTGGATGTCCAAGGTGGCTGTGACGAGCAGTACGATATAGGTGACTGCAATCCAGAACCCTCTAAATGATAAAGCCTCGGAGAAGATTTCGGCTACTGCGGCCATGCCACCTCACTCGATTCCTACTTTAGGTAAATACGACGAGGAAGATAATGCCCTTATGGCGGGCATAACGAAGGCACAATGCCGAAGGAAGAGAGCGGTGGTTCAACCCCTCACAAAGGAAGTGTTGCCTGCGAGAAGATCTGTCTTTGACAGAATTGCCTTTCCTTCAGGTGAGCCCTTATTGGATTCTGAATACTATGCACCTGCTGGGGGTAGTAGAAAGAAATCCAAGGCAGTACGTGCCTCGTGCAACAAACTTACTATGCCAATGACCGACCAAAGGCCTGTGTTGACAGTCACACGCATAGCCGATGGAAAGTTATACAAAACTGGTCCCCGTGCTTCAATGCCTCGACCAATTAAACCCCTATGTCGCTTAAGCACTCGTATACGTGATACAAGCCAGGGGGTACATCCCATAGAGAAGGACTCATGCAAGCAGCGTTCCTGTAAGCATAAAAGAAGTCTGCCTCGCCATACCCTCTCTGATCGTACACGCATGCAGCTTTCCTACATGTACAATGGGGGGTACAGAGGTAGAGGACTTGACGCTTTCACACAAGCGTAAGACGGAAGAGAAATTTGTGGCACAGGGCACGCCTAAATTAAGGCATCCTTGTACCCATATTACCATCAACTGTTGCTATCAACGGACAGCCACCGTGCCGCCGAGGAGGCGTTCCATCTTCCAAAGACTACAGCCGGCATCAACCGAACATCAGAGGTTCGACAGGTGGTCGGCAAGCGCAGACGAAGATGAACTCCGTATTGCTAAGTGCAACGTGGCACAGGGTTCTCAATCTCTCAAAAAGTTGTCCAAGAATCCTCCCATCTCAGCCACCAAGCCCAAGAAGCGGGCCGAGAGTAGCAAGGCGAACGTATCCAACACAGGTGTGTTCCAAGGCACACGTTTCAAATCTTCGTTGGGTACCACGTCAGACGTCGGGGGTAGCCAACCCCCACCGTCCATGACAACGTCGTTTTCCAGTCTAAGGAGGAACCATATGATACGGATGCCTCCACAGGCGCAGCTAGCCACCAGACTGGAGGTAGCAAACGTATTGAGCCTAAGGAAGACCACAACCTTCCAGTTCATCTTTAAGACGAAAAGGTATAGGCATCTGAACTGGAGAGCAAAGGGTCTACTGTCCTTTCCATCCATCCACATACAAGGTCCGTATTAATGGCCGATGGTGATGAGGCGGACAGTAGTGAAGTGCCTGACGAGATGAAACGTATCAAAGCTCTTGAGACGAGCCTGGATATATTAAATGCTATATTGAAATCCTTGTCTTCTATCATACTGGAGATCAAGGGGAGTTTGGTCCCCACTGCCTCCACACCTGTGCTTGACCCGGCAGCTAACGACGGATCCAGTAAGCTGTCCATCATCAACCAAGCAGCACCATCATTGTTTACTCCATCGACCACATGACCTGCAATATCAACCCAGATATAGCAGGCCATCAAGGAACTGTATGCTCGCTATGATGCCAAAGAGAAGCAAGCAGCACTCCGGAAGATGGCGATTCGACAGCCATATCTTGCCGAGTGGGACAACATAGTCTACACTTCTAAATACAATCCGCAGACGCTCATGCCCTTCGATAGAAGGGAGTCTTTCCGAAGATACTTGAGGTAGTTCACCTCAGTACCAAAAAATGATGCCCTCCTTACCAACATATTCATAGGAGCCTTACAGGAGGTGGCCTATGAGTAGTTCTGGAGTTTTTGGACGACTGTATGTCATTGTTCGAGGACCAAAACACTCTCTTCATCGGCCGATTCTATGAAGGAGGGATGGACATGACGATGTCAACTCTCATGGATGTCGTCCAGAGAGAGAAAGCATCTGTCCGTGCATACATCGAGTGCTTCCGTCAGACAGCTTTGAGGCTACCGTCTGGCATGCCCGAGCCCATGCTTATGGACTCATGCTACAAGAACATGTTGCCTGCAATCAAATTGTGGCACAGTGCTTCTTGCACAGAGTGAACACCTTTTATTACAGAGACCGATGTGGCACAAAAGAAAGTCCAAGATGCGTAGCTCCTGGGATTAAACTTTCCTTCTCTCAAAGACAAGGGAAGATACTCGTCTAGCAACAACCCCAAGGACAGAAAATGCAAACAAGCCATGACCGTCAACATCTCCAAAGGTTCAGTAACCATGAACCCCAAGTCTGCAAAAGCGCAGAAGTCGAAGAAGACTTCCTCAACGAGAAGATACGCTGGAACTCTTTGATATGCTGACAAAGAGTGGCAAGCTATCTCACCCAACACCAAAGTGCCCCGATGAAGTGGAAAAGGTGGACAACCCAAAATACTGCCATTATCATCAGTATGTCCATTATTCGATACGAGATTGCTATGTGTTGAATAGACAGATTTAGCGCCTCATCAACACCAAAGTCATATCACTTGACTATGAAGAAAAGACTGTCACGGCCAACATGGTTACTCTCCAGTTTGAAAGTTTTTCAACCACGAAGGTATAGGACGGGGTCGTCCCCATCCCGAGGGCGACAAAATGGAAGTAGTCAATCTTCCACCAGCGAGTGACAACTCTCAAGGGCTCATCCCATTCTCTACCCCATGATGCGAGGTCATGTGGGTCCACCCCGACCTTATTCCCGATATGATGGCACCTACAACCCCCTTTGTCAAAGGGAAGAAGGTCAGGACATGTCACATGGTCTCGACATTGACTGATGACACCCTGGTGACCACTCGCTCGGTACGGCAACAAGAGGAGAAATAAGCTCCAGAGGAGGAAACATCTCCACCAACTACAACCCCTGCTCTTGATACATCAGAAGCAGGCCCGTCTCAGACTCCTGCCACAGATAGACAGAAGCAAAAGAAGGTTCACTTCGACATACCTCAAAGGAAAGACTCGGCAGTAGGGCCTATCAAAACCTATAACTTCGACATACGGACATAGCTAGCCAAAACCCCGGCTAGATTGTCACTCTTCGAGATCCTCCATTTCTCTAAAGAGACCCAAGATGCGCTCAGCGAAGTCCTGCAGAATGCCGAGTCCTTTCTCACTCTAGTGCGACTACCCAAGAAAGACCCTGCGGCCTACCCACATTGTCACAGTGTGGTCGAAGTGATCCCCAGTATCACTTTTACCCAGCAAGATATGGTGTTGAAGAATAATCGACATAATAGGCCTCTGTACTATACAGGATATGTCGGTGATGTTAAAGTCGCATCCATATCGACCCAGGCTCCTCTCTCAGCATGTCACGACCCGTACCCTAGAGTAAGGGCACGAGACGTGGGTACGTCTAGCCTACGTCGCAGTGTCGGCGGTAGAACGCTGTCCTAGGTCAAACATCTAACAATATAAAGGTACCTGTACAGGATATACTCTCTGAATGGAGGTGACATAGCAGATACAGTCTCAATCACAGCTAAGGTAAAGCGAGATAAAAGATAGAAAAAACATGAAATCCAATAGAGATACAGCAGATATAAGTCTAAGTGTCTAAGATACACAAACCCAGAAAACATCTCAAAGCTCAATACAGTAATCCATAGAATAAATACAACTCAATACAACTGAAATAACTAACTATACAACCTCTACTATGTCTCCTCTAGGCTAGCAGGCAACCTCCAGGCTATCTGTAAAATTTATCAAGAGGTCCAGTCAGGACAGGAACGAGCACATCTCATCTAGAAAACCCAAGTAAATGACAGAGAACTATAAAGCAGTTATAGACAGTTGTATTGATGAAAATGGCAGTTTATATTCAGGTGATGGTAAGAAAGACAGATAAAGTGCAAGGAAAGTAAATAACTAAACAAGAGAAGAATCATAGCAATGAAGACTGTAAAAAAATAGAACTAGCTGAACCAGGGTAAAATGATATAAAGTCCAGACAGAAAATGTAACCAGTGTAAAACCTATGTAAATCCAGTACGGGATAAATCTAATACAAGATGAATCCAGTAAGGGACGATTCCAGTTATAGTGATCAACGATTCCAGGGTGAGTCCAGCCTATACTCTAGCAGTGTGTTTTAAAATACCGAGTTCGACATGTAAACGGTTGTAAGTAATACGGCATATCACACACCTGGCCGGGTGTGAGATGGCTATCATTCCAGTAGATTCCAGTTGGAAGATTCCAGATTGGGGTATGTCTACATGTCTTACTCTAGTATTTTTCCTCCCAGCAAGTGAATCCAGAATTCTGACACAATGATTCAAGATGAGTCCAGCCAAAATATAATGATACCAGTAAAAGATTCTAGTAAATAATTCCAGTTAAATGATTCCAGTAGGTGATTCCAGTAATAGAGATGATACCAGTAATAGAGGCCAAAAAATAAAAGTGTGTCGTATACATGAATCCAGAAATATCTATACGTGTTATAAGAATCACATAAAACTAACTAGAACTGACGTACAGTAATTGACAAGTAAATGAAAGAACTATCAGAGAATGTACTCGCCTGATGTCTGAATGTCCAAAGTAAATATACTGTCCGATGAGAGGTGTCTGGCTCCTAATCAGAACAGCACAAGTCACAACAAGTCCAAAATAACAATATGAAGTTCTACTATGCATTCTACATGATTCTACGTCAATCTAGACCAAAGTCAACTCTTGGTCAACTTGGTCAACCCTGAAAGTCAAACCTAGGTCAACTATGGTCAAACTAGGTCTAACAAGTCTAAATTAGGTCAAACAAATTATTCTAGGTCTAAACAAACTAAGTATATGCAAATCAAGTATCCGAGATAGCTACTAACTCATAGCATAAGTCACTTGCTAAACCAAGCACAAAACTAAACCATAAGCTAACAAGGCACACAAACTTAGTCATATAATGTATATATATTATTCACATTCACATATTCATATACATAGATATATATAGAAAAGCTATATATATAGGCACATACATATATATATATAGAGAGAGAGAGAAAGAGATGTAAAAGAGTAAGTGAGTATGTGTATGTTTGGCATGTGTGTGAAAGGATATGTGTTAAAGTTCTAAAATTTAGTGATAGGTAGGTGTATGTGACATGGGATACATGATGTCAAAGGGTGTATGAATGCATGTGTGTAAAAGGTTATAGGTTAACTCAGTTTATAGAAATACATACATACATACATACTTACCTTGTATACATGCATACATACATATCATGTATATTACATTTACATGATACATACATGTATACTTGTATTATATTATACTTACATTCATGCATATTAGATACTTGTATTTATATTAACATATTGCAAACATTCATTTCATTCATGCATCTATGCATTACCTACATGTTTTATACATATGAATACATTGTATATCATTCTTTCATTCATGCATTTATGCATTTCTTATATGCATTATATTAATTGCATTCCTATATGCTTGCATTCAACCATATATATACATTAATGTAAAAAGAATATATGTCATATATATATTATTTTATTCATCTAACATATCATGCATTACATACTCTATATTCATTTAATATCCATACTACATAGGCTCATAGGTTACACAAAATGCATATATCGTATAGTCACTCTTCTACTTAAAATCAATACTGTACCAATTAGGCCTTCACTAAATTCTAGGATTATAGTATGTTGTAGCTCATCGTGTTAGCTTTTCGAAACTTTAAACGGATCGCATTTTCGTGTCCGAAAGCTCCCAGAATCGTGAAAACACCGAAACGCGTTCGTCTTTCGTACAGCTGACACTCAAAAATTTCTACAGAAAGTTTTAGAACGAATTTGGCTTATTAAAATATATATTTGGAAAGCTTACTTCGATACGGTTCTTTCAAAAAAATGGAAGATAAATCGGAGTTCTAAGCTAAAAGTTATGATATTTCTAAGTTGCTTTGGCTACTAAAAATGTGGATAAATATTATGACGAATTTAGGTAGTTTGAGACAAAAGAAACACAAGTATATAACAAAATATATCAAGAACTCACTCTCTACACTAATATATATATATGAGACACTATAGAACACATCTCCAATACAAAAATATGAGATTAAACATGTAATAATTCATTCATACATAACAACAACACATAGTGTATCCAAATTTGGGGTTTTCCCACATGGACACACCCACAACACAAAGGACACTCCTATGACCTCCAAATGGACACAAAATGGACACAAATGGAGAACAACCATGGGGGTCATTCCTATGGGTTTAAAATATTCCTATATGCATGAGGAAATGAAAAAGAGAAGGGATTTATACCTTCCGGTAGATCGAATCGAAGAAAAGCCTTTCCGGAGCGGCACCGACACGTAGAGATTCCAAAAGGACACGAACGAGCTCCGAATCCTCCCAAACTTGGGTAGCTTCCTCCTTGGCTAGAATGTAGAAGGAAAGAAGAAGATTTGGTGGCGAAATGGAAGGATTTGGTAGAGAAATTGCTAGGGATTGCTCTCTAGAAATTTGGGGAAGAACAAGAGAGAGAGTGTGGATGAGAATAATGAAATGAACTTGAGCCTATCCTCTCCCAAAGTGGCTGGCCAGATGGGGCTATTTGTCCTATTATGGTAAGGTCCAAAATGCCCCCACTAACCTATTCTATTAGTATTAGGAAAGGGCTAATTGGTTGGGGCTAAATTAGTCATTCTAAAGTCTCTAATCACACTAACCTTATCCATAATAATTAGTCTAACCTCTAACTAAAATATTTCTATCATGTGGGCCATGGCTAACTAATGTATGGGGCCACAAAAGTCAACACTACCCCCGGGTCCCCGTTTCAAGTCGGATTGAGCTGAAATTCGAACCCGACTCAAATAATCCCAAAACAATATCATAAATAATAAAATAAATTTCAAAAATATTTCAAAAATACAAAATGATAAAAATACCCCTGTTCCTGAAAACTGGGGGTGACAAATTCCACGAAATTAAAACCAAACAATAGTAAAATGTCAAAATCACAAGTCATAATTTTAAATAGTTTAAAAATGATTAAAAATTACCAAAAAATCATAATATGAAATAATAATCAATAAATAATAATTATAATTATAAAATTTCAAAATTACCCTCATCTGAAAAACTGGGTGTTACACAGCATCACCCCATGGAGTTTGCTCCAAACTCTTGGGATTCCGATGCATCGGCTGGTTGGATTGAACACAACAATCAGCAGCTTCAACGTAGGGAAGAGCGAGCCCCTGGGCAAAATTTGCTTGAAGTGCCAAATAGGTGACCTCCACACTGAATTGACTTACTATGTTATCGATGCTGACATAAACTAGAACATGCTGTTGTGACGACCATGGATTCATGAGTACATGATCGTTCCTTCCACTTTTTATCAATACATGAAGTATTTGGCCAGCGACGGGACTATCAGGACCGAATTTGCTGACAATGACCCATTCCGGGGACTTAATGCCTACAGTATGGATCCTGATCTGTACAAGTTAGTCCCTGGGACAATGAGATCAATGATGCTGACGATGAGGTAGAGACGGCCTCAGAAAGCGCAACGGTTACTGACGAACCACTAAAGGTTCGACTGAAGGGAAAACTGTCACTACCACATTTCTAGTATGAGGGTATTTTTGTCATTTTTGGGGTAATTTAAATTTATTAGAATTTATTTGAATTTATGAGAATTTTTAGGAATTATTTTGGAATTGTTTGGACTAGGTTGACTTTGACTAGTGTTGACCCTTGTAGACCAACCTAGGAGCTAACCCTAGTTAGTATGGACTTGGTTAGGTTATATGACTCTAGTCTAGCCTAAGCTAATCCTTGGTTTGGTCATTAGACTCTAGTTAGCACTAGGAATTAGATAAGTCATAAGTCATGACTTATGGTTTGAACCAATTAATAAAACAACTTAGCCATAGCCTATGTAACTTGGCCCAAAGCCCAAGAATTAGCAAACCCTAACCCTACTTGACTTGGCCGGCCACCTAAAGCTTTGGGAACCACACCCCTATAAGTACTCTCTTAGTTTAGGGCTAGCCTCTTTAGGAAAGAACAAGTTGAGAAGAAAGGTATTTTTCTAATCTTTAGAAATTTATTATAAATCTATTTTAAATCCGTTTCCCTCCAAACCAATTTCGATAGGACCTTGTCACGACCCGCACCCTAGGGTAAGGGCACGAGATGTGGATACGTCCAGCCTACGCCGCAGTGTCGGCGGTAGAACGCTGTCCTAAGTCACAACATCTAACATTGTAAATATCTAAGCAGTTTATACTCCCCGAATGGGGGTGACATAGAAATAGAAACTCAATCACAACTAAGGAAGATATAGCACGATATGAATAGAACTCAAGGAAATGAAATAGATAACAATAGTCTAAGATAATCCCAGCAGTACAAGTCTCAGATAAAAGAATATATACAAAACTGATCTCCAGGAATAGAGTCTAACTAGAACGTGATCCAACTACATAGATAAAAACCTAACTATCTAGTCTAGGCAGTCGGGGGAAGGTCCTCTGCTACTGCTGGATCCTTCAGAGGGTCCAGCTCACAGGTGTCGTCTAGGGCTGCCCCGTAGTAGGTGTCCAGGCCAGCCTCCTCCTCGTCCTCTGTAATATTTTCAACAGGTCCAGTCAGGACAGGAGCGAGCACAGTACATCTCAACAGATCATAGCAGGTTAGAAAATAAAGACATGCAGTAAAGTAAGATACGAGTACTGAAGAAGTGCAGTATGTAAACAGAGAGAGAACTGTAATAGAAATATCTACTATACATAGAGAACTAACAGTGACTAGTGAATCAGAGTACAATATGAACATGTAAATGGCATAGGGGATTCTGATGCTACACTATGGAAAAGATTCTGATACTACACTACTTGGATATTATTCACATGTCCATTTATACTCCCCCGTACCTCCAATCGATACACAAGGATCCGACCAGGTTATGTTATATGATGCTATGTAACAGACCCCGAAGGTGATAGACCCCGAAGGTGATGAACCCCGAAGGTGATAGACCCCGAAGGTGATACATAGTAGTCCCATAAATGGGATAAGGATTCTAGGAAGACTCTACGATCATAAGAGTATATGTCGTAAGTGATCAAAGAACCAATGAAGCATATGATACGTCATGTAAGTGAAACGCACAGAACATGTAGTACCGGATGCTCCCTAAGGATAACATCTCGAGAAGGGATCCATATAGTACTAATCCGTGTGACCAACGTGACAGTACAAGTAAAGTAATCTACTGCAGGAATTAATTCTAAACAGGATATGAAATGATCAGAGAATGTACTCGCCTGTAACTGAGTGTCCAAAATGAAACGTACTGTCCAAGGAGTGGTGTCTGGCTCCTAAACAGAACAGCACAAGTCACAACAAGTCCAGAATAGTGAAATGGAGTCCTACTATGCATTCTATATGATTCTAAGTCAATCTAGGCCAAAGTCAACTCTTGGTCAACTTTGGTCAACCCTAGAAGTCAAACTAGGTCCACCAAGTCTAATTGAGTCTAAACTAGGCTAATCTCACTAGCTAGGTCTAATAAAGCTATACTAGACTCTAACAAAGCTATAAACACAACATTCAAGAATTCATAATACCTATGAATATACACTATATATATAGATACACAATTTGAGCTACACTAAACATTAGGCTAAACTATGCATACACACATTGACATGCCCTCACACATATATCTATATTACACATATGCATATAAGCATACAATATACTCATGAAACCTAAGGGAAGAAAACATGTGTAGGTGTGTGAACTTGTGTGTAGAAAAAATAGCTAACAGTCTAGAGTAGTGTGTGTGTGGGTGATTTATGAAGTTGTGTGTGTATACAAATATGACAGTACAAGGAACAACAGTGTGCAGGAAAATAGGCTGTGTGTATGGGTGATGGGCAAGAAAATTTGGGAAGGAATTGCTGTGCAGAAACAATATGTTTCAGGAATAAATGGCAGTATGCAGGAAAAATTAAAACAGTGAAAGGAAGATGTGTGTGATATACATCCCAGTGTTCACAGGGAAACAAAAGTATGTACAGCAGGAAATAAGAGAACAGTGAGGAAATTTGTGTGTGTGTGCAGTGGTAGGAAATGCAAGTGACAGGAAAACAATAATAGGAAATCAGACATGTACTTCAATCTCAGGTTTAGTATAAGGTAAAAGAAATGAACCAACATCCCATATTTTTATTTGAATCTTATCAAGCCAAAACTGGAATGGTTAACACTGAAACTTAGGAATTATAACTGAACTCAAGCTCAGTTTTACATTAAGTTACACATCAAATTCCAGTTTTAAGAAGAAGGGAAAAAGGAATCAAAACATTGTTCTCTATCTCAGATTATTACATAATGTATCAACATGCTCTTAGCATGGAAAGAAAAAGGAAATCAGTTTACTGACTCACAGGTTTTACATATTCAGACTCATGAGCAGTCCAACAGCAATGCATACATATATTGAAGAACAGGAAGGAATGAAGAAAGGGTAGTTCATTGATGAACATGTATAATTAACTCAAAATCATAATGTGAACCCTTAACCCATATTAACATGTATCTCAGGTTTATACCAGGAGACTGAGATTTAAGGTTGACAGAAATGTAGGCAACAAGGATTCACATGGCAATGAAATTCATGTACTCTAATCTCAGTTAAAATCAACTGGAACTTAAATCAATGGGAAAAAGGAAGGGAAAACAGTACATTGATCAATCTCAATCATAACTAAAACCAAACCCAGTTAAGAATCATTCAAAAGGACAACAGTTCATCAATTAATCACCAAGTTGTGACCATGGCAGGACAATGAGTAGAAAAATGAATTTAAGTCCTAATCTCAGTAATTAACATAACTATGCATGGTTAAAAATCATTAACAATATAGATTTAGGAACCTGGAAATGTACAGGAAAATAATTGGCAGTATCAGACATTTGGTTTCATAGAGAAAATCGATTTGCAAATAATTAAATCATGATCTAATGATTGGAGAAATAGATACACCCTTCGTGCACAACCCTACACATCATGTTTCGTGTCACCCCAAAGCCTGACACGGCGTGTCCACAGCACAAAGCATAAAGAGAAACACATACAGTGCACTAACAGTGCACTGTCTCGTGCACACGTGCACTTGTGTCGTGTGCACGACACAGGACACGAATGGTCCTCGTGGTGACACACATGGGTAGCCCACCTATAGGGCTACCCCATGGACCCACTGTCCAGTATCCACGAAGTGTCTAGGTTGGACACGAGATCCGTGTCAGTGGGAAAACTCACAGTGCACAGACTGGGCATTTCCCGTGCACACGAGTTTTCCAAGCTCGACACGACACTAACCGACACAAGGCTTGGGGTGTGTCATGGCAGACACCGCCCCTTGCTTTGTGTCAAGTTTCGTGTCCAAAAGCCATGTGTCGTGTCCGCTACAGGGCCCGAGTAGCAGGGGATCCCTGTAGCAGCGCGCCGCCGTGTGCACGCGCGTGTCCAATGCACAAAACCGACACAGGACACACTAAAACTATGATACAAGGACACGAACCACTAGGCTAGACCTAGATCCTATTTCCTATTCAAAAGGAATGGTTTAAAATGGTCGACCTGCCCTCTGTGGCATTAGGTCGAGCACCTTGCCCATAGCTCTGATACGTGTCCAGAACGGACACGAATCACTTGATACTGGACACAAACCATTCCAGACCTTAGGGGGGGACCTTAGGCTTCCTATTCATGAAAACTACAGGAGATTTAATGGAGAAATGAGAGATATACCTCTATGGGAAGATCAATGGAAACAACCTCCTTGTGAGCTCCTCACTTGGTACCCCAAATCCTTCAAATTAAATCCAAACTGAACCAAACATTCACAACAACAAGAAAATCATCATTAGAAGTCATTGCAACAAATTTGAGGAATTTATGACCTATAATGGAATTTTAATGGATTTACTAAGACTAGAACTCACCTCTTTCTTCTTGGATCTATTTTTTCTAAGGAGGGAGGCTAGCCCTAAAAACTAGGAGTGTATTTATAATGGGGGAATCCCTAGGTTCAGCTAGGGTGGCTGACCACTTGGCTTTGGGTTAGGGTTGAGCTAGGTTTGAGTCCAATCTAGCTAAGTCACATAATGACTTGTGAAACCACAAGCCATTTACCAAATCAAATAATTTCTAAATTTCTAATTCTAGTTCTATGAATCACTAACCACTAACTTGAGTCACACTAGGTTAGACTAGGGTCACTTGACCTAACCAAGCCCAACTAACCATGGTTAGTTCCTAGGTTGGTCTACATGGGTCAAAACTGGCCAAAAAACAAACTAGTCCAAATAAATCCAAAATAAATTCTAAAAATTCCCATAAATTCTAATTAATACTAATAAATTTTATTTACCCCAAAAATGACAAATTTACCCTCAAACTAGAAATGTGGTAATGACAAATCTACCCTCCTTAAAAGAATTTTGTCCTCGAAATTGAAAGGCGAAATGCAACTGATGAGAAGGATAGAAAGTATACCTCAAGGTCCAAAAAGATAAGGGTACCGCTCGCGCATCTCATCCTCCCGTTCCCAGGTAGACTCTCCTGGAGAATGATGCCTCCATGCGACGCGTACCAAGGGTATCACCTGGTTCCTCAGAACCTTCTCCCGTCGATCCAGAATCTCCACAGGCTGCTCTGGATAGCTGAGAGAAGGGCCCACCTCAATCTCCTAATGATCGAGCACATGGCTAGGGTCAGCCATATACCGTCTCAACTGTGATACATGAAATACGTTGTGGACCCCCACAAGTGCAGGCGGCAAGTCTAGCCTGTAAGCCACGTCACCGACTCTCCCGCTGATAATGAAAGGGCCGATGAAGCGCGGGCTAAGCTTTCCGCCTCCACCAAAACGTATCGTACCACGAGTCGGAGATATCTTCAAGAAAACCTGGTCTCCGACCTAATCACAAGCAATGTCTCAATTAAAATAATAAACAAACATGATCAAAATCACAAACAACAACCTAAATCTAATCCTACTCTAATCTGTACCTCAAACTCCAAGGGCCTCCGGTGGCTATCGGCCCAGTGCCGATGTCTTTCCTGCGCCACGCGAAGTCTTTCCCTGATAAGCTTCACCTTCTCGGCCGCATCCACAATCATCTCTGGCCCCAGCAAAGCTCGCTCACCAACATCATCCCAGGATAAGGGTGTACGGCACCTACGCCCGTACAGAGCCTCGAAAGGTGACATCTCGATGCTGGCCTGGAAACTATTGTTATAGGCAAACTCCACCAAATGAAGATGATCCTCCCAAGAACCTCCAAAGTCCAGGACGCACGTCCGCAGCATATCCTCAAGAGTCTGAATAGTCCGCTCTGACTGTCCGTCCGTCTGGGGGTGGTATGCAGTACTAAACTTGAGCTGAGTGCCCAAGCTGGTCTGCAGACTCCTCCAAAAATGGAAAGTAAAACGGCTATCCCGATCTGAGACGATGCTGACCGAAACTCCGTGGATCCTGACTATCTGCCGCATATATAACTCCGCCAGCCTCTCTGTAGACGTGCCCACCTTGAATGGCAAGAAGTGGGCCGATTTGGTCAACCTGTCCACGATGACCCAAATCGCGTCTTTCCCTCCTGGGGTACGCGACAATCCTGATACAAAGTCCATAGTAATATGCTCCTATTTCCACTCGGGAATGGGCAGCGGCTGCAACAATCCACCGGGCCTTTGTCTCTCCGCCTTGACCTGCTGACAGATCAAACACCTAGCCACGAAGTGGGACACCTCCCGCTTCATTCCTGACCACCATACATGCTCCCGCAGATCTCGGTACATCTTGTTGGCCCCCGGGTGAATAGAGTACTGAGATCTGTGGGCCTCCTGCATAATCTGCTCTCTGAGCTCCCCGCTAGGCACACATAGTCTGGCACCGTGCCTCAGGGCACCATCCTCTGCAAGTGAGAACTCAGGATCCCCCACTCCAATACTGATCTGCTCTCTGATACTCTGAAAAGCCACATCCTGAAACTGGGCCGCCTTGATCCTGTCCACCAAGTCTGACTGAATCTGCATCCCCCATAGCTGCATCTGTACCCCAGGCATGATCACCTCAATCCCAAGGCTCTCCAAGTCGGCAAGCAAATGCCGATCCATGGTCAAACATATGGCTGTCGGATACCTACTCAAGGCATCGGCAACCACGTTGGCCTTCCCGGGATGATACTGCAGTGCAATGTCGAAGTCCTTCATCAACTCCAACCATCTGTGCTGTCTCATGTTCAACTCCTTCTGAGTGAACACATACTTTAGGCTCTTGTGATCTGTGAAGATCTCTACCCTCTCACCATACAGATAATGCTTCCACAGCTTCAAAGCAAAAATCACTGCTGCCAGCTCCAGGTCGTGGGTAGGGTAATTCTTCTCATGGGGACGTAACTGCCTGGAAGCATAGGCAATTACCTTCCCGTGCTGCTGCAACACACAACCCAGCCCCTTTCCTGAAGCATCACTATAAATAGTGAATCCACCTGATCCTGAAGGCAACGTCAGAATCGGAGCTGTCGTCAGCCGCTTCTTCAACTCATCAAAAGCCGCCTGACACTCCTCTGACCATACATACTCAGTATCCTTTCGGGTCAACCGTGTCAACGGCTCTGCAACCCGGGAGAAATCCTGCACAAATCTCCGGTAATACCCTGCCAGCCCCAGGAAGCTCCTGATCTCTGCAACTGATGTCGGTGCTGCCCATGCCTCGACTGCTACAATCTTCTTGGGGTCAACTGAGATACCATCTCCAGTCACCACATGCCCCAAGAAATTCACCCGGTCCAAGAAGAACTCACACTTGGAGAGCTTCCCGTAAAGCTGCTCCTTCCTGAGAGTCTCCAGTACGATCCTAAGATGCTCCTCGTGCTCCTCCTCAGTCTTGGAATATATCAGAATATCATCAATAAACACTACTACAAACTGATCCAGATACTGATGGAACACCTTGTTCAACAGGTTCATAAACACAGCTGGTGCATTGGTTAGCCCAAACGGCATAACCAAAAACTCGAACTGTCCATACCGCATCCTGAAAGCGGTCTTGGGAATATCCTCCCCCTTCACCTTCACCTGGTGATATCCCGACCTCAGATCAATCTTAGAAAATACCCGGGCTCCGCTCAACTGGTCAAACAGATCGTCGATCCGCGGCAGTGGGTATCTGTTCTTGATCGTGAGGTTGTTGAGTGCCCTATAGTCAATACACATGCGTACTGACCCATCCTTCTTCGGCACAAACAACACTGGTGCACCCCATGGCGACGAACTCGAGCGGATAAAGCCCTTGTCCTGTAGCTCATCCACTTGCTTCTTCAGCTCCACCAGCTCACTGTTGTTCACCCGATAGACATGCTGAGAAATAGGCTCCGCTCCTGGAACCAAGTCTATCGAGAACTCTATGTACCTGTCTGGTGGCAGTCCCGACAACTCCTCCGAGAAAACATCCATATACTCTGCTATCAAGGGGTGTGGAATCGTCTGCTCCTCGACCGAGACTCCACAGAAGACTCCGCTGCTCTGCTCTGCCTGACGTCTGGAGTACTCGAACTATGGCTCCCCCGGCGCTCTGAAGAGAACTCTACCCCCTCTGCAATCAATGCTGGCGTGGTGCCTGCTCAACCAATCCATGCCTAGTACTATATCGTAGTTCGGCAATGGCATTACGAGCAGGCTCACCTCCAACTCACGGCCTCCCAAAACTACTCTCCGATCCTTACAAACATCACTCACGAGGATAATACCACCCCCGATCGTGATCTTGTAAGTCCTAGGCAACGATTCAGCTATGATACCGTGTCTAATCGTAAAAGATACTGAAATGAAGCTATGCGATGCACCGGAATCAAACAATGCAAATGCTGGGCTGGAGTCGAGAAGAATCGCACCTGTAATCAGCTCTCCAGTCACCTCTGCATCTCCAGTTGCCATGGCGAAAGCTCGTCCCTGCTGGCCTCCCCTGGCCTGCTGCTGGTGCTGGACAAACCTCTGCTGCTGCGTCGGCAGGGCTGGTCCCCGCTGCTGGCCCACTGGTGCTCTGGCTCCACCTCCCTGAGCTGCTCGTCCCATACGGCACTCCCTCATCTGGTGATCTGCTGAGCCACACACTAGGCACAGGCCCAGCCTCTTCCGGCACTCATTGAAGACGTGCCCAGACCTCTTACAGTATCCACAAGTGGTAACCTGCCTCTGGCCCTGCTGGTGCTGCCTTGGCTGCTGCTGGTGCTGAGCTGGCCTCTGCTGGATCGGCTGAGGCTGGAACTGCCTCGGCTGCTGAGACTGAAAGTGGGGCCTCTTGGCCTGGCCCCCGCTGCTGCTACTGCCCCCAACTGGGTCTCTCCCTCTCTTGAGCCTAAGCTCAAGATCATCCTCTGCTAGCAGCGCGCCCGTTAAGATCTCCTCAAATGTAGCATCTCTGTTCCCCTTGGTCAGGGACTTGACCTCCTTGACCAGACCCTTTCGGAACCTCTGGGCCCTCGCCGTCTCGCTCAGACCCTCAACAAACCTGCCGAGACGGCTAAACTCTCCCGCATACTCCTCAACTGAGAGGCTCCCCTGGACCAAGCTCTCAAACTGTGTCTCCAAGGCTCTGACTGCCGAGTCTGGAAAGAACTTCTTCTTGAAGAAGCCCCTGAACTGCTCCCAAGTCTGCCCTGGGACTCCCATCCTGGGGTCCGACTGATACCAGGTGCGAGCAAGATCTCGCATCCGGCTAGCTGCGGCCTCGATCTGAAGGTCTGCCGGAATCCTGGCCAAGCGGAAGATCTTCTCTATATGCTCGAGCCACTCGTCGGCATATAGGATCCCCTCAGTCCCTATGAAATCCCTGGGGCTCATCTTCTGAAACTGCTCGATCCCTGGTGTCCTCTGCTGCTGCACCACGGGTCGAGCTGCGGCTATCGTGACGGCCAACTCCATGCCTCTGTCCTGCCGAGCCTGCTGTCGGTCCATGAACTGCTGGAAATATGCGAACATCTGAGCTGCGTCCACATGTCCCGAAGGCGGTGGCGGCTGGAAGGGATCCTCTGGAGTGACCGGGTCCTGCCTTCCAATCGGTGGATGCATATCCCCTGCTGCGGCTGCCGAGGTCTCAACACGAGCTGAGGTGACAAGAGCTGCAGTCCCCTGGCCTCGCCGTACTGGCTGAGAGGTAGCAGTCCCCTCTATAGCATCCTCATGGACGGCACGCTGCGAACGAGTCTCTACCATCCTGAAGATAGACAAACAAGAGTATCAATTTCTGAGAAAGAAGCGATATAACAAGGGCGGACAATTATAATTCAAAGGATCAGCAGACAAAAGAAATTAGGTGGCAATAAAAGGAATTTTTCCTAAAGTGATTGAGTAACCTTAAAATTTATATCCTATATCCTATAGCAGGCTGCAGCGATACTCTAGTTCGAGTACCACTACACTTCTAGTCTAGACCTGCATGGGCCACCACTAAAAACGTGTCACGACCCGCACCCTAGGGTAAGGGCACGAGACGTGGATACGTCCAGCCTACGCCGCAGTGTCGGCGGTAGAACGCTGTCCTAAGTCACAACATCTAACATTGTAAATATCTAAGCAGTTTATACTCCCCGAATGGGGGTGACATAGAAATAGAAACTCAATCACAACTAAGGAAGATATAGCACGATATGAATAGAACTCAAGGAAATGAAATAGATAACAATAGTCTAAGATAATCCCAGCAGTACAAGTCTCAGATAAAAGAATATATACAAAACTGATCTCCAGGAATAGAGTCTAACTAGAACGTGATCCAACTACATAGATAAAAACCTAACTATCTAGTCTAGGCAGTCGGGGGAAGGTCCTCTGCTACTGCTGGATCCTCCAGAGGGTCCAGCTCACAAGTGTCGTCTAGGGCTGCCCCGTAGTAGGTGTCCAGGCCAGCCTCCTCATCGTCCTCTGTAATATTTTCAACAGGTCCAGTCAGGACAGGAGCGAGCACAGTACATCTCAACAGATCATAGCAGGTTAGAAAATAAAGACATGCAGTAAAGTAAGATACG
Organism: Iris pallida; assembly: GCA_029216955.1. Classification (NCBI taxonomy): domain Eukaryota; kingdom Viridiplantae; phylum Streptophyta; class Magnoliopsida; order Asparagales; family Iridaceae; genus Iris; species Iris pallida. Next base: position 31,752 of record JANAVB010006810.1, read on the forward strand.
AGTACTGAAGAAGTGCAGTATGTAAACATAGAGAGAACTGTAATAGAAATATCTACTATACATAGAGAACTAACAGTGACTAGTGAATCAGAGTACAATATGAACATGTAAATGGCATAGGGGATTCTGATGCTACACTATGGAAAAAATTCTGATACTACACTACTTGGATATTATTCACATGTCCATTTATACTCCCCCATACCTCCAATCGATACACAAGGATCCGGCCAGGTTATGTTATATGATGCTATGTAACAGACCCCGAAGGTGATAGACCCCGAAGGTGATGAACCCCGAAGGTGATAGACCCCGAAGGTGATACATAGTAGTCCCATAAATGGGATAAGGATTCTAGGAAGACTCTACGATCATAAGAGTATATGTCGTAAGTGATCAAAGAACCAATGAAGCATATGATACGTCATGTAAGTGAAACGCACAGAACATGTAGTACCGGATGCTCCCTAAGGATAACATCTCGAGAAGGGATCCATATAGTACCAATCCGTGTGACCAACGTGACAGTACAAGTAAAGTAATCTACTGCAGGAATTAATTCTAAACAGGATATGAAATGATCAGAGAATGTACTCGCCTGTAACTGAGTGTCCAAAATAAAACGTACTGTCCAAGGAGTGGTGTCTGGCTCCTAAACAGAACAGCACAAGTCACAACAAGTCCAGAATAGTGAAATGGAGTCCTACTATGCATTCTATATGATTCTAAGTCAATCTAGGCCAAAGTCAACTCTTGGTCAACTTTGGTCAACCCTAGAAGTCAAACTAGGTCCACCAAGTCTAATTGAGTCTAAACTTGGCTAATCTCACTAGCTAGGTCTAATAAAGCTATACTAGACTCTAACAAAGCTATAAACACAACATTCAAGAATTCATAATACCTATGAATATACACTATATATATAGATACACAATTTGAGCTACACTAAACATTAGGCTAAACTATGCATACACACATTGACATGCTCTCACACATATATCTATATTACACATATGCATATAAGCATACAATATACTCATGAAACCTAAGGGAAGAAAACATGTGTAGGTGTGTAAACTTGTGTGTAGAAAAAAATAGCTAACAGTCTAGAGTAGTGTGTGTGTGGGTGATTCATGAAGTTGTGTGTGTATACAAATATGACAGTACAAGGAACAACAGTGTGCAGGAAAATAGGCTGTGTGTATGGGTGATGGGCAGGAAAATTTGGGAAGGAATTGCTGTGCAGGAACAATATGTTTCAGGAATAAATGGCAGTATGCAGGAAAAATTAAAACAGTGAAAGGAAGATGTGTGTGATATACATCCCAGTGTTCACAGGGAAACAAAAGTATGTACAGGAGAAAATAAGAGAACAGTGAGGAAATTTGAGTGTGTGTGCAGTGGCAGGAAATACAAGTGACAGGAAAACAATAATAGGAAATCAGACATGTACTTCAATCTCAGGTTTAGTATAAGGTAAAAGAAATGAACCAACATCCCATATTTTTATTTGAATCTTATCAAGCCAAAACTGGAATGGTTAACACTGAAACTTAGGAATTATAACTGAACTCAAGCTCAGTTTTACATTAAGTTACACATCAAATTCCAGTTTTAAGAAGAAGGGAAAAAGGAATCAAAACATTGTTCTCTATCTCAGATTATTACATAATATATCAACATGCTCTTAGCAAGGAAAGAAAAAGGAAATTAGTTTACTGACTCACAGGTTTTACATATTCAGACTCATGAGCAGTCCAACAGCAATGCATACATATATTGAAGAACAGGAAGGAATAAAGAAAGGGTAGTTCATTGATGAACATGTATAATTAACTCAAAATCATAATGTGAACCCTTAACCCATATTAACATGTATCTCAGGTTTATACCAGGAGACTGAGATTTAAGGTTGACAGAAATGTAGGCAACAAGGATTCACATGGCAATGAAATTCATGTACTCTAATCTCAGTTAAAATCAACTGAAACTTAAATCAATGGGAAAAAGGAAGGGAAAACAGTACATTGATCAATCTCAATCATAACTAAAACCAAACCCAGTTAAGAATCATTCAAAAGGACAACAGTTCATCAATTAATCACCAAGTTGTGACCATAGCAGGACAATGAGTAGAAAAATGAATTTAAGTCCTAATCTCAGTAATTAACATAACTATGCATGGTTAAAAATCATTAACAATATCGATTTAGGAACCTGGAAATGTACAGGAAAATAATTGGCAGTATCAGACATTTGGTTTCATAGAGAAAATCGATTTGTAAATAATTAAATCATGATCTAATGATTGGAGAAATAGATACACCCCTCGTGCACAACCCTACACATCATGTTTTGTGTCACCCCAAAGCCTGACACGGCGTGTCCACAGCACAAAGCATAAAGAGAAACACATACAGTGCACTAACAGTGCACTGTATCGTGCACACGTGCACTTGTGTCGTGTGCACGACACAGGACACGAATGGTCCTCGTGGTGACACACATGGGTAGCCCACCTATAGGGCTACCCCATGGACCCACTGTCCAGTGTCCACGAAGTGTCTAGGTTGGACACGAGATCCGTGTCAGTAGAAAAACTCACAGTGCACAGACTGGGCATTTCCCGTGCACACGAGTTTTCCACGCTCGACACGACACTAACCGACACAAGGCTTGGGGTGTGTCATGACAGACACCGCCCCTTGCTTTGTGTCAAGTTTTGTGTCCAAAAGCCACGTGTCGTGTCCGCTACAGGGCCCGAGTAGCAGGGGATCCCTGTAGCAGCGCGCGGCCGTGTGCACGCGCGTGTCCAATGCATAAAACCGACACAGGACACACTAAAACTATGATACAAGGACACGAACCACTAGGCTAGACCTAGATCCTATTTCCTATTCAAAAGGAATGGTTTAAAATGGTCGACCTGTCCTCTGTGGCATTAGGTCGAGCACCTTGCCCATAGCTCTGATACGTGTCCAGAACGGACACGAATCACTTGATACTGGACACAAACCATTCCAGACCTTAAGGGGGGGACCTTAGGCTTCCTATTCATGAAAACTACAGGAGATTTAATGGAGAAATGAGAGATATACCTCTATGGGAAGATCAATGGAAACAACCTCCTTGTGAGCTCCTCACTTGGTACCCCAAATCCTCCAAATTAAATCCAAACTGAACCAAACATTCACAACAGCAAGAAAATCATCATTAGAAGTCATTGCAACAAATTTGAGGAATTTAGGACCTATAATGGAATTTTAATGGATTTACTAAGACTAGAACTCACCTCTTTCTTCTTGGATCTATTTTTCCTAAGGAGGGAGGCTAGCCCTAAAAACTAGGAGTGTATTTATAATGGGGGAATCCCTAGGTTCAGCTAGGGTGGCTGACCACTTAGCTTTGGGTTAGGGTTGAGCTAGGTTTGAGTCCAATCTAGCTAAGTCACATAATGACTTGTGAAACCACAAGCCATTTACCAAATCAAATAATTTCTAAATTTCTAATTCTAGTTCTATGAATCACTAACCACTAACTTGAGTCACACTAGGTTAGACTAGGGTCACTTGACCTAATCAAGCCCAACTAACCATAGTTAGTTCCTAGGTTGGTCTACATGGGTCAAAACTGGCCAAAAATCAAACTAGTCCAAATAAATCCAAAAAAAATTCTAAAAATTTCCATAAATTCTAATTAATACTAATAAATTTTATTTACCCCAAAAATGACAAATTTACCCTCAAACTAGAAATGTGTTAATGACAGACCTAAATTCATTATTCCTGCTGTTGGTATTGATTATTTGCAGGAAGGAAACAATTTGTGGGATTTTGGTGGCTTGAGGAAATCATTCCATTTGGGGATTTTTCATCCATTGTTCATCAATAGGTAAAAGCGATTCTAATCCATAAAATTCCTGTTGGTTTGCATTTTAGGAATGCCCTATCCCTAACCTAACAGTAGAATAGGCTAACCCTAGGTTTTGGATCCATTACGTGTCCGTATCGGACACGTATCAGTCGTGTGTTAAGGGTGTTCGACGAAATGTCCCTAAGAGACTAATATTGCTGTTTTTAAATTCTATTTGAAGAGGATTGTAGATCTAAGGTTGCTCTTCGATTTTTATGAAGGGACCATGGTGGTATTGTGTCTGTGTCGGGTGCAAATCGGGTTGGACACTGCTGTGCATGCACTGGTTTGAGTTCGGTTCAGTTCCCTGCTACACGAACTCGATTACTCACTGGACACGACACGAGAACACATGATTTTCACTGGACACGTTGGGGCAGTGTCTGACACGACACTCCCAAGTGGCATAACCTATGGTGTCGTATCGGACACGTACGAGTGTGTGCACTGGGTTTTGACTGATTCGTTTCAGTGGGTTTTTGGTTTCTGACACGCTTGATTCAGTCACGACACATGACACGTCGACCCAAACCAGGGTATCACAAACCTAGGGGGACCCTAGGCGAACCACCCTGCAAAGGGACTCGACCCAATTCGTGTTGTGTCGTGCACACGACACGCGTGAACACGACACTGTGTACTGGGTTATATTGCATTGAATGTGTTTGGTTCTTGGTTAATTCGTGTTGGATACTTCGTGTCACACTGTGATGGGACACGAACTACATGTATAACACGTGCACGTATTGTACTTCATTTACCCACCTCTGAATTGTTATGTTAGATTAATTTTGTTAATCATTCTCCATTTTTCCTAATTTCCTGAAATGATAAAATGGTTTCCTGATTTTTTTTCCAGTTTTGTTACTGAACTTGATCATCAATTAATCTAGTTTTACACTGATTAATGCATGTTTTAAAGGCTCTAATCTATTCTCCTCTTTGTGTTCAAATTGTGGTTGAGTTTTTGTATTGATTGGTGGTATGTGGGAATCGAAATAGGTTTAAATGGAAGAACTGTAAACTAGAAAATCTGAGATTTCAAGCAGTGTTGTAAACTGGAAATGGTGTACTGTTTAGGACATAAGTGAATCCATGTTTCATTAAAACTGAGATTTCTCCTTTGGTAATAACCTGAGATGAATTCTCTATTTTATGATTCACTGTTTCTTGCATTTTACTTTAATTCATTCCTAAAAACCTGAGATTTCATTAGTCTTCTAATGTTTATTATAGAATTGTGTTCCCTCCATAAAATCTGAGAATTGTGTGAAGACTGGAGCTGTTTCTTTCAGTTTGTTCTTTTTCTGTTTGTTCACTGAATTTTCCCAAATGAGTACACTGTTTTCTCAATCTAACACACACACACATTTTTCTCAAGTTTTCACTCACTCTCTCACTCACCATATGCACACACAGTCCTACCCTCTCTCTTTCATATACACACATGTATGATACATCACACAAAATCTGAGAATCACTTAGGTTTATATCACTCTTTTTATACACATAGCACACACCCTCACTCATTCATATACACACACACTCATACACTTGTGCATTATGTTCCCCTCTCTCTACATATATATATATATATATATATATATATATATAAATATATATATATATATATATATATATATTTTTATATATATTTATATATATATATATATATATATATATATATATATATATATATATATAATATATATATTTATATATATTTATATATATATATATATATATATATATATATATATATATAAAAATATATATATGTATCCAATATGATATCATGTGTGCCTTTATATATATGGTATATATAATAGTATGGGTTATTTTGTATAGTGGCAATAGGTCATGTGTTCTAATGTAGATTATATTATATACCAATGTGTGTAGTATAGCTATAAAGATAATCTTGTGTAGAGAGTGTATTGGTAGGCTTGGCATGGTATTGCCTAGATTAGTCTTGAATAACCTGGAATATACTAGTTTGACCTAATTTCAGACTTGGTTGACCTAGTTTGACTTCTAGGGTTGACCATAGTTGACCAAGGGTTGACTTTGGCCTAGTTTGACCTAGATTCATGTAGAATGCATAGTAGGACTTCTTTATACTGTTCTAGACTTGTTGTGACTTGTGCTGTTCTGATTAGGAGCCAGATACCACTCCTCGGACAGTACTTTCATATTGGACACTCAGATACCAGACGAGTACATTCTCTGATCATTTCATATCCTGCTTAGAACTATTTCCTGCAGTAGATTACTTTACTTGTACTGTCACGTTGGTCACACGGATTGGTACTATATGGATCCCTTCTTGAGATGTTATCCTTAGGGAGCATCGGGTACTCTATGTTCTGTGCGTTTCACTTACATGGCGTATCACTATGCTTCGTTGGTTCTTCGATCACTTGTGACATATACTCTTATGATTACAGAGTCTTCCTGGAATCCTTATCCCATTTATGGGTCTACTATGTATCACCCTTCGGGGGCTTATCACCCTTCGGGGGCCTTACATAGTATCATAACATAACCTGGTTAGATCCTTGTATATTGATTGGGGGTACGGGAGAGTAGAAGTGGACATGTGAATAATACACCAGTAGTATAGCATCAGAATCATTCCATAGTGTAGCATCAGAATCATCCCATGCCATTTACATGTCCATGTTGTATTCTGACTCACTAGCCATATGTTAGTTCTCTATTTATAGTAGATATTTCTATTACAGCTTTCTCTTCCTGTTTATATACTGCACTTCTTTCAGTACTTGTATCTTACTTTACTGTATGATTATATTTTCTAACCTGCTATGAACTGTTGAGATGTACTGTACTCGCTCCTGTCCTGACTGGACCTGTTGAAAATATTACAGAGGACGAGGAGGAGGCCTGCCTGGACACTTTCTACGGGGCAGCCTTAGATGACACCTGCGAGCTAGACCCTCAGGAGGACCCAACTCTAGCTGAGGATATCACCCCGATTGCCTAGACTAGATTAGTTAGGCTTATCTTCTTTTATGTAGTCTTGAGGCATGTTTTAGCTAGACTTTATTTGGAGTTCAGAGTTGTATATATTCTTTCATTCTGTATCTGAGACCATGTACTTCTGGATATTGCTGGGATTATCTTAGACTACTTTTCATCTGTTTACTTCCTTGAGTTCTATTTCATATCGTGCTATCTCTTCCTTAGTTGTGATTGAGTTTTACTGCTATGTTACCCCCATTCGGGGAGTATAAACTGTTTAGAGATATATTGCTAGTTGATTGTTGACCTAGGACAGCGTTCTACAGCCGACACTGCGGCATCGGCTGGGCATTGTTACGTTCTCGTACCCTCACAGTGGGTGCTGGTCGTGACACATTTTTAGTGGTGGCCCATGCAGGTCTAGACTAGAAGCGTAGTGGCATTCGAATTAGAGTATCACTACAGCCTGCAGTAGGATATAGGACATTAATTTTAAGGTACTCAATCACTTTAGGAAAAAAAATTTTATTGCCATCTAAATCCTTTTTGTCAGCTGATCCTTTGAATTATAATTGTCCGCCTTTGTTATTTCGCTTCTTTCTCAGAAATTGATACTCTTGTTTGTCTATCTTCAGGATGGTAGAGGCTAGATCGCAGCGTGCCATTCATGAGGATGCTATAGAGGGGACTGCTATCTCTCAGCCAGTACAGCAAGGCCAGGGGACTGCAGATCCTGCTACCTCAGCTCGTATTGAGACCTCGACAGCCGCAGCATGTATGCATCCACCGGCTCGGAGGCAGGACCCGGTCATTCCAAAGGATCCCTTTCAGCAGCCACCGCCTACAGGATACGTGGACGCAGCTCAGATGTTCGTATATTTCCAGCAGTTCATGGATAGGCACAGGCTCGACAGGACAGGGGCATGGAGTTGGCCCTTATGACGGTTGCAGCTCGACCGGTGGTTCAGCAGCCGAAGACACCAGGGATCGAGCAGTTTCAGAAGATGAGCCCCAGAGACTTTCTGGGGACAGAGGGGATCCTATATGCCGATGAGTGGATCGAGCATATAGAGGAGATCTTCCGCTTGGCCAGGATTCCAGCAGATCTTCAGATCGAGGCCGTAGCTAGCCGGATGCGAGATCTTGCTCGCACCTGGTATTAGTCAGACCCCATGGTGGGGGTACCTGGGCAGACTTGGGAGCAGTTCAAGGCTTCTTCAAGAAGAAGTTCTTCCCAGATTCAGCACTCAGAGCCTTGGAGTCGCAGTTCGAGAGCCTAGTCCAGGGGAGTCTCTCAGTGGAGGAGTACGCCGGGGAGTTTTGCCGCCTCGGCAGGTTTGTAGAGGGCTTGAACGAGACGGCGAAGGCACGAGGTTCCGGAAGGGTCTAGTCAAGGAGGTCAAGTCCTTGACCAAGGGCAACCGAGATGCCACGTTCGAGGAGATCTTAACAGGAGCTTTATTGGCAGAGGATGATCTTGAGCTTAGGCTCAAGAGGGGGAGACCCAGTTGGAGGCAGCAGCAGTAGCGAAGGCCAGGCAAGAGGCCCCACTTTCAGCACCAACAACTGAGGCAGTTCCAGCCACAGCCGATTCAGCAGAGGCCAGTTCATCAGCAGCAGCAGCCGAGGCAGCACCAGCAGGGTCAGAGGCAGGGTATTGCTTGTGCTACTGCAAGAAGCCCGGGCATGTCACCAATGAGTGCCGGAAGAGGCTGGGCCAGTGCCTAGTGTGTGGTTCAGCAGACCACCAGATGAGGGAGTGCCGTATGGGACGAGCAGCTCCGGGAGGTGGAGTCAGAGCTCCAGCAGGCCAGCAGAGGGGACCAGCCCTGCCGACGCAGCAGCAGAGGTTCGTCCAGCACCAGCAGGCCAGGAGAGGCCAGCAGGGGCAAGCTTTCGCCATGGCAGCAGAGAATGCAGAGGCGATAGGAGAGCTGATTGCAGGTTCGATCCTACTCGACTCCAGTCCAGCATTTACATTATTCGATTTCGTGCTTCGCATAGCTTCATATCAGTATCTTTTGCGATTAGACACGGTATCATAGCTGAATCGTTGCCTACGACTTACAAGATCATGACCGAGGGTGGTATTATCCTCATGAGTGATGTTTGTAAGGGTCAAAGAGTAGTTTTGGAAGGCCGTGAGTTGGAGGTGAGACTGCTCGTAATGCCATTGCCGAACTACGATATAGTACTAGGCATGGATTGGTGAGCAGGCACCATGCCAGCATTGATTGTAGAGGGGTAGAGTTCTCTTTAGAGCACTGAGGGAGCCAGAGTTTGAGTATTCTAGACGTCAGGCAGAGCAAGCAGCGAGTCTTCTGT
>JANAVB010006811.1:0-12250 GCA_029216955.1 Iris pallida
GGAGAGTTAAGTGGGGTGTGTTTAATAACTCTTGCTCGGATTGAAGGTTTTGAGTGAGGAGGATTAATAAAAATATTATAGTTACCAAAATACCCTTATTATGTATGTCACAAAATTAAATTTGATTGGAATTTTAATTAAAGCTTGTCAAAATATCTTCACAAATTAGGAAGATATGAAACAACATGTTGAAAGCATAAAAAAATGGAGAAAAAATCACAGAAAATTTACTGTAGCGAAATTATCTTTCAATAATTTAGCCAAAACGAAACAAATTTCCAAAATTTACAAAACGTTCCGCCAACTGCGTTGGCAGAGTATATATATATATATATATATATATATATATATATATATATATATATATATATATATATATATCCATGTTGGAATTCCGCCAACTGGGTTGGCAGAAAAAGAGGTACGATGGATTTCCAGTTGGCGGAAAATTATAGATTTCCGCCAACTTAGTTGGCCGAAGTTTGGCTGAGCACGGTTTTGAGATTTTTTTTTTGGTTTGGTTTGGTTAGCTTTGGCTTGTTTTATTTTGATTTGGTTTATCTTTTAGTTTGATTTGGTTTAATCTTTTAGTTTGTTTTAATCAATTAAATAATTTGTTATTATTTATACTATAGATAATAACAAAATATATTAGTTAATAGTAATACTTTTTATAAAATAATTATAGATTAACTAATAGATTTTTTGTGTAATCTATATTAGTTAATATACAAATTAATATATATATATATATATATATATATATATATATATATATATATATATATATATATATATCTTAATTTGTTATTATCTATAGTAATATATTTATTTGTATAATAATTTGTCCTTAATACAAATAAATATATGTAAATAAAAACATGCAAATTAATTTGTTTATAATATTACTAATATGTATTTTGTTAGATTATACAGTGATATGTATAGTAATATTTAGAATATCTATAGTAATATATTTATTTGTATAATCTATATTTTCTTAGAGTGAGAATCTATATTAATTTGTATATTAACGAATATAGATTATACAAAAAAATCTATTAGTTAATCTATAATTATTATATAAAAAATATTATCTAATATATTTTGTTATTATCTATTGTATAAATAATAACAAATTAACTAATTGATTAAAACAAAATAAAAGATTAAAGCAAATCAAACTAAGGGTTTGCTTGGATTGAGGGGAAAAAAATAAGTAGAGTTAAGTAGGATTAAATGAGGGGGAGTTAAGCGAGAGGGAGTAGGGTCAATACATAGAACATTGTTTGGATTGGAGGGAGAGTTAAGTGGGGGGTGTTTAATAACTCTTATTACATATGTCATAAAATTAAATTTTATTGAAATTTTAATTAGAACTTGTCAAAATATCTTCACAAATCAGGAAGCTACAGATTAACATGTTGAGAAAAAAATGGAAAAAAAAATCATGATATTTTATAAAACAAATAAGGGCTATTTATGATTTTTTAAACAAAACCCCTCAATCACCCTCGTTAACCCTCCGATTTGGAGGGTTAAAAAAATGGACAAAAGAGGGTGAAATAAATCCCCACTTAACCCTCTATAACTCTCCCTCCTAAACCTCCACCCTCAAACCAAGCCAAGCATGGTTTTATTTTTCCCTCAAACCAAACCAAAAAAATCTCAAAACCTCGGCCAAACTTCCGTTCCGCCAACTAGGTTGTCGGAAATCCAACATACCTCTTTGTTCGCCAACCCAGTTGACGGAATTCTAATCCGAACATTTTAAATTTTTCCCCTGCCAACGCAGTTGACGGAACGTTTCGTTTTACGTAAATTCTGGGAACTTGACCCTCAAACCAAGCCAAGCATGGTTTTTTTTTCCTCAAACCAAACCAAACCAAACCAAAAAAATCTCAAAACCTCGGCCAAACTTCCGTTCCGCCAACTAGGTTGTCAGAAATCCAACATACCTCTTTGTCCGCCAACCCAGTTGACGGAATTCTAATCCGAACATTTTAATTTTTTTCCCCCTGCCAACGCAGTTGACGGAACGTTTCGTTTTACGTAAATTCTGGGAACTTGTTTCGTTTTGGCTAAACCATTGAAAGATAATTTAGCTACAGTAAATTTTCTGTTTATGATATTTTATATGACAAATAAGGGGTATTTATGACTTTTTAAACGAAAATCCTAAATCCCCCTAGTTAACTCTCCGATTTGGAGGTTAAAAAAGAAGACAAAAACGGTTAAACAAACCCTCACTTGTTGGGTTTTGGCCTTTTTATATTGGAACTTTAGTCCCACATCGGCTAGGCCAAAAGAGTTGTATCTCTATATATTAGCTATGCTCTTTTAGAGATGCACATGTGGTATGGAGGTGCACATGGGTGTGCCATGTGGGGTTATTTTTCTAATAGAAAAAAGGCTAAATCAATAATTGAAAGCATTCATGCTTTTTGCTCTTGGGAAATTTATTTCCATTGGAGCTAAGCCCCGTAGGGGCTTAGCGACTCGGACACGGACTCGGACTCGGGCTCATGGGCTCATGAGGCGTAATGTGGCATTTTGTTGACGCACTTTGCACTTAGCACGTCAGCATCGTCCCTAGGCGCATAGTGTACTTAAGTTGCGCTCGTTGCGCGAGCCACTTGCGCAGACGGTTGAGCTGCCAGGTTGCGCGGCACCGATTGTGCGACCAAGTTGAGCTGCTCTGGTTGCGCGGGCCAGGTTGCACGGCCAGGTTGCGCGGCCAGGTGCGCGCATAGATGCGCGTCCAGTGGTGCGCCCAGTTGCGCGCACAGGTGTGGGCCCAGTTGCGCGGGTGGCGTAGGGCGCACAGGGGGCGCAAGTGGCTCAGTGCGCGTTCTGCGCGCGGTGTGCAAGGAGCGCAGGGTACGCGAGTGGCGCAACTTGCTACAGATCGTGCATGTGCATGATCTGTGCAGTTACTGCACGTTCGGAGTAGTTTTTACCACTTTTCGAACATTGTGCAAACCGGACAGTTGCCACTCAGGCCTATATAAGGTCTCTTCTCTCCACAGGACAAAGACAGAAGAGTATACAGAAAGTTAAAAAAAGTTTACAAGTGTTTTTTTAACACAAGTAAACAGAGGCTGTGAGAGAGAAGAGAAGCTTTGCAATAGCGTTGCTTTTGCACGGGAGTCCGTGTACGATCCGAGGAGTCAGAAGAGCAGGAGTGTTCCAAAGTTCTCCGACGAACTTGCTGGTTCCTGGAAGCTATTCGTGTGGGGCGAATATAGCTTTGAGCAACGGTGATCTTTCACCCCAGCAGGAGTTCTTCCATCTTTCGCCTGTCATCTTGCTGCTGTTGTTAGCATTTCGATTCTTATCTTCTGTTTAGAAGTGCTACTGTCATTTGCTACGATTACGAAATCTTTTTAGATTATCGTAATCCAGAATCCTTCTAGGATCTCTGTTGTGCACCTTGCTTGAAGTGTTGCGTTGAAACATTGTCTTTACAATTGTTTTACTTTCTCAGTTTTCCATCGAAAATTGTGCCCCGGCAATAACAATCTCAAAGCTATATTGCTACGATGGAAATTTTTAATGCTTCACTCCTCAATACTGACTTTTGTAAGTTACAAAAGTTTGATGGAGAGCATTATCCAGTCTGGAAGAGGAAGGTTTATCTCACTCTTCAACTTAGAGACGTTGATCACGTGCTTCTTGAAGAGGAACCTACTGTTCCAGATACTGGGTCTGCTGCCGCAATCACTGCGACTACTAAACTTCAGGTCAAGTGGAGAAGGAAAAATAGCATTTGCAGGCTACTGAACCTGAATGCTATGGAGGATTCCCTAGCATAATCCTACAGTAAAAAGACTATTACCAGAGACATATGGAAGTCTCTAGAGAAACTGTACGAAGAAGACAAAAACAGGAACAAGATATTTGTGGTTGAAAAATATCACAAATGGCTCTTTGAGGACGAGAAGTCCATGTTGTCGCAGGTGAAGGAATTCCTGAAGCTGCGACAGAAGCTGGAAGACGAGGCGATGCCCCGCCCCGACAAGTTTGTTGTTGGAGGGATTGTCTCGAAGCTCCCCGCTGGGTGGAGCAAGTTCTATGCAAACATGCATAGGTAGGGGTGAGCAAAACTCGGTTTAAAACCGAAAACCGATCTGAACCGAACCGAAATAAGGTTTCGGTTCGGTTTTTTTTTAAACGGTTCGGTTGTCGGTTTAGAGGTTCGGTTTTTTTGGATTTTCGGTTCGGTTTTCGGTTTTTGGGTTCGATTTTCGAACCGAACCGAAAACCGAACTTTAAAACCGGTTTATATATATATATAAATATATATATATATATATATATATATATATATATATATATATAAAACCGAAAAACCGATGAACCGAACCGAACCAATTCGGTTCGGTTCAGGTTCGGTTCTGAACCAATTCGGTTCGGTTCGGTTTTGATTTGGTCGGTTCGGTTTTGAGTTCGGTTTTAATTTTTTCGGTTCGGTTCGGACCGAACCGATGCTCACCCCTATGCATAGGAAGAGGCTTGAGATCAGCCTTGAAGATCTCTTGCAGAAAATTTATGTTGAGGACAAGATGCGGGCTCAACTGAAAGTGGACGCACTGTCCAAGCAATTGGCTAACGCCAATATGGTTCATACGAGGGAACCAAGGGGAAAAGCAGGCGGCTTCCCACAGCAAGAAGAAGGACCATGACAATCTGAAAGTTAAGGGGACTTCCTTCAAGCAAAAGAAGCCAAAGTCCCATTTGGCTTGCTTCAAGTGTGGCAAGAAGGGCACTTCAAAAGTGAATGCAAATCCAAGGCCAAGCAACCAGAGCAAGGTGAGCCTAGTAAGGTCTCAATGATCACTGATGTTGTTGCTATGATTGCGCAGGTCACTGCGGTTGGGGCTGATTCTGACTGGTGGGTAGACACTGGCGCCACCTGCCATGTCTGCTCCAGCAAGGAGTTGTTTACCACCTATACACCAACTTCTAAAGTGGTTATGGTGGCAAATCAGACACAAGCTGAAGTGCTCAGAATCGGGACAGTGGTTTTGAAGCTGACTCCAGGAAAGTCTCTGACGCTTCAAGGTGTGAAGCATGTACCTGCTATCGCAAAGAACCTGATCTCGGGAGGCCTACTTTGTAATGCAGGCCTTAGGATGGACATCAATGCTGGCCAGATGGTGATGTCTATTAAGGGAACATATTTCGGAAAAGCTTTTTATACCGAAGGAATGTTCAAAATTCAGCTTGTAAATCAGTCCAATGTAATTAATGCAATCACTCCTTCTGCTTATACTCTTGAGTTGTGGCATAATAGGCTAGGACATGTTCATTGTAAACGAATAAACAAAATGTCTAGTCTAGGACTTATCTCCAAATGTGGGGGTAAGGTAGAGAAATATGAAGTTTGTGCTCAAACGAAGATCACAAGGAAACCCTTTCCTCGGGTTTATCGAAGTACAGATCTTCTGGAGTTGGTACACTCCGATATCTGTGACTTCAAACAGTTCTCTACAAAGATCGGGATGAAGTATTTCATAACCTTCATCGATGACTTCTCTAAGTATGCGTTCGTCTACTTGCTGAAGGCTAAAGACGAAGCATTCGAGAAGTTCAAGGAGTTCAGAGCCGAAGCTGAGCGGCAGACTGGATAACAACTCAAAAGAATAAGAAGTGATCGAGGTGGAGAGTACAAGTCTCATGAATTCGTATCGTTCTGCAAAGAACATGGAATTGTCAATGAGGCTACGGCTCCGTACTCTCCTCACTCAAACGGAGTAGCAGAGAGGAAGAACAGAACGTTGACAGAAATGATTAACTCAATGTTGTTGACTGCGGGTCTTCCAAAGTGCTACTGGGGAGAAGCTGCATTGACGGCCACTTTTATTCTAAATAGAGTGCCTCATGCAACTTCAGATATTACTCCTCATGAACTCTGGTTCAAGGTCAGACCTAACTTGAATGTCATTCGAGTGTGGGGTGTCTGGCATATGTCAAGCTTCCAGATCTGAAGATTCAGAAGCTTGGGACAAGAACTACAAAGACGATCTTCTTGGGGTATGCCGAGAAGAGTGATGCTCGGAGATTTCTTGATATTGAGTCAAATCATATCATTGAATCTCGCGACGCAGAATATTTTGAAGACAAATTTGCAAGGCACAAGAATATTGTTCTTGCGGATATTCCGGAGAACAATAAGAGTGTGCAAGAAACTGAAGTTTTCAATGAAAAAGTAGTCCAAGAAGATGTTGTTGAAACAACGGTTGAACCAGAACTCGCTGAGCCGTCAGCGAAGCGTGTGAGGAGGCCGAAGGACTTCGGAAATGACTTTATCACCTATCATGTAGAAGCAGATCCGCTTACCTATGATAAGGCGATGAAGACCAAAGACGCGGTTTTCTGGAAGGAGGCGATTGACAATGAAATTGATTCCATTATCTCAAATAACACTTGGGTGTTGGTTGATCTTCTTGAAGGAGCGAAACCCATCGGATGCAAATGGATCTTCAAAAAGAAGATGAAAGCAGACGGTACTATTGACAAGTTCAAGGCTAGGTTGGTAGCCAAGGGGTTTTCACAGAAGCAGGGGATTGACTACTTTGACACGTATGCTCCAGTAGCCCGGATGACCACCATCAGAATGTTGATTACTCTCGCAGCAATACATAAGATGGTGATACATCAAATGGATGTGATAACGGCTTTCCTAAATGGCGAGCTGACCGAAGAGATTTACATGCAACAGCCAAAGGGATTTGTCGTCAAGGGTCTTGAAGACAAAGTCTGCAAGTTGGTAAAATCCTTGTACGGTCTTAAACAGGCTCCCAAGATGTGACATGAGAAATTTGACAAGATTATAAGGTCAAATGGCTACATGGTCAGCGAGACGGAAAAGTGTGTTTACACGAAGTTCGCTGATGGAAGAGGTGTGATCGTTTGTCTGTACGTGGACGACATGCTAGTCCTAGGTACGGATATGAGCTGTTTCTCGGAGACAAAGAAGTTCATCTCGAACAAGTTCAGTATGAAGGACTTGGGGGAAGCTGATGTGATCTTAGGAATCAAGATCATCCGGACAGACACTGGACTAGCGCTGTCACAGTCTCATTATGTTTAGAAGATGATCACTCGTTACGGGTACAGGATCTTCCAGGGATCGATACGCCGTACATGTGTGATCTAAAGCTGAAGCCTAATTCAGGGGAAAGCGTCAGACAGCTGGAGTATGCAAGCGTAATCGGGAGTTTGATGTATGTTACTACTGCCACAAGGCTTGACATAGCTTTCGCCGTGGGAATGCTGAGTCGTTTCACGAGCAACCCAGACATTGAGCACTGGAAAGCTGTGAAACGGGTTATGAGATATCTCAAAAAGACTCAGACATGTGCACTGCACTACAGCGGAGATCCGCCGGTAGTAGAAGGCTTCAGTAATGCCAGCTGGTGCTCAGAAGTGGAGAGCGAGAGGTCCACAGGTGGATACATTTTCATAATGGATGGAGCTGCTATATCGTGGAAATCGAAGAAGCAGACTATGCTCTCGCGGTCATCCATGGAATCTGAGTTCTTTGCACTTGATAGCATAGCGGAGGAAGCAGAATGGCTTCGGGAGCTCATGTATGATCTTCCAGTGGTTGGGACGCAAATACCGGCGATACCGATATACTGCGACAACCAGGCGACTGCGGCGGTGGCATCAAATGACCTCTTCAACGGAAAGAAGAGGACTGTGCGGTTGAAGCACATGGCAGTACACGATCTCATCAAGAGGGGTGTTATTGCAGTGATTGATGTTCGGAGTCGGAAGAACCTGGCGGATCCGTTCACCAAGGGCCTCAAGCGCCAGCTGGTCGATGACACGGCTTGTAAAATGGGCTTGAAGGCATTATGATATTGTGTTATTGCAATCCTACCATAAAGTTTTATGCTATTAGTTCAAAGAGAAATCTACTAAGCATATAGCTTTTGGTTCAAGGGATGACCATTAATCGGAAGAATATCAGGAACGGTAGGTACATGTCCTATTGGACATGGAAAGGTTACGGACCTACAACCACTATTGTCTACTGTTGTTTTCTGCGAAAAATGGATCCTGTGGGAAGGTTGGCTTAAACGCCTTAATGAGTTCTCAGACAGAGTGAATGTCTGGTGTGCTTTACAGGAAGCACGGTAGCGCAGCACTACAAGGAGTGAAACTCCATGCTACTGTGGGGTGACTCCACTATGAGGTTCCTGAAAGGGGTAATGTCTCGACTGTATGAGCCAAGTCACAGCGACGTAGCACCACAAATAGGCAGGTAGCCTAATGTTGTATGTTGAAATAAAAAGAGTAGTCAGCACTACAAAGAGGAGTTCCTCATGTTACAGTGGCACGACACCACGATGAGGTACCCGGTTAGGAATAAAGTCTCGGCCTTGCAAGCCATGTCGTTGCGACGTAACACCGCAAGGGAGCCTAAGGCTTCATGCTGGGTAGTATGGCACTACAAAGAGACGGTGACCTCATGCTACAGTAGTATGACACTACGATGAGGTTCCCGATACGAGGTAAGGCCTCGGCTTTAGGCCATGTCATAGCGGCGTAGCACCGCAAGGTTTTGCGCTTCATGACATGTCTCTTTAATAAAGAACTCACCTATAGTGTATGGACAAAGAGATATCAGGCCGTCTCTTGAGGGTAAACTTGTAGACGCCCTAAATTATACACTGAAACCAGGCTGGCACAGGGCCTTTAATGTGCAAGCCAGAAGCATATGTAACTACATTATGTGAGTGGGAAGAATTTCAGCTATGGTGCAGTATTCAAGGCTTAGTCCATTCTTGTATTATAGTCTGTTGTTTGACCCATGCGAAAAGATTCAAGTCGTCAGCGACATCTCTCCTAATGCATGATGGACAGTTACTGTAGGGAACACTTATACCCATATATAGAGATATGTGGGAGATTGTTGGGTTTTGGCATTTTTATATTGGAACTTTAGTCCCACATCGGCTAGGCCAAAAGAGTTGCATCTCTATATATTAGCTATGCTCTTTTAGAGATGCACATGTGGTGTGGAGGTGCACATGGGTGTGCCATGTGGGATTATTTTTCTAATGGAAAAAAGGCTAAATCAACAATTGAAATCATTCATGTTTTTTGCTCTTGGGAAATTTATTTCCATTGGAGCTAAGTCCCTTAGGGGCTTAGCGACTCGAACTCGGACACGGACTCGGGCTCATGTGGCGTTTTGTTGGCGTACTTTGCACTTAGCACGTCAGCATCGTCGCTAGGCGCATAGTGCGCTTAAGTTGCGCTCGTTGTGCGAGCCACTTGCGCAGACGGTTGAGCTGCCAGGTTGCACGGCCAAGTTGCGAGGCTCTGGTTGCGCGGGCCAGGTTGTGCGGCCAGGTGTGTGGGCCAGGTTGCGCTCCTAGGTTGCGCGCCCAGGTGCGCGCCCAGTTGCGCGCACAATGCGCATCCAGTGGTGTGCCCAGTTGCGCGCACAGGTGTTCGCCCAGTTGCGCGGGTGGCGCAGGGTGCGTAAGGCGCACAAGACGCGCAGGTGGCGCAAGTGGCTCAGTGAGCGTTCTGCACGCAGTGTGCAAGGAGCGCGGGGTGCGCGAGTGGCGCAACTTGTTACAGATCGTGCATGTGCATGATCTGTGCGATTACTGCACGTTCGGAGTGGTTTTTACCACGTCCCGAACATTGTGCAAACCGGACAGTTGCCACTCAGGCCTATATAAGGTCTCTTCTCTCCACAGGACAAAGACAGAAGAGTATACAGAAAGTTAAAAAAAAGTTTACAAGTGTTTTTTTTAACACAGGTAAACAGAGGCTGTGAGAGAGGAGAAGTTTTGTACCAGCATTGCTTTTGCACGGGATTCCATGTACGATCTGAGGAGTCAGAAGAGCAGGAGTGTTCCAAAGTTCTCCGACGAACTTGTTGGTTCTTGGAAGCTATTCGTGTGGGGCGAATATAGCTTTGAGCAACGGTGATCATTCACCCCAGCAGGAGTTCTTCCATCTTTCGCCTGTCATCTTGCTGCTGCTGTTAGCATTTCGATTCGTATCTTCTGTTTAGAAGTGCTACTGTCGTTTGCTACGATTACGAAATCTCTTTAGATTATCGTAATCCAGAATCCTTCTAGGATCTCTGTTGTGCACCTTCCTTGAAGTGTTGCGTTGAAACGTTGTCTTTACAATTGTTTTACTTTCTCAGTTTTCAATCAAAATTGTGCCCCGGCAATAACATCACTTAACCCCTATAACCCTCCTCCTAAACTCTCACCCTCACTTAACTTTCCCTCACTTAACCCTCAATCCAAGCAGACCCTTACAGATCCAACCAAAAGTAAAAAAAAGAATGCAAATACCCAGCATTGAAAATGATCGGCGGAAGCAAGTAGATGAAGAAGAACTCCTCGTTGAACACCAGCAGGTGAGACCTCCTCCCTTTAGTACCGAGCAATATAAGCCCTCCGGCGCAAAGCCCCTGAAATAAATACCAATTCACAGAAGAAGGAAAAAAAAAAAAAAAAACCCTAAAATCACACTCAAACGTCAACAAACTCACGATCGCGAGAGCGGTGATGGACTCGTTCATCCACCGGTTCTCCTCCAGCAGGTGGCCGATCACGACGCACGCGCAGATGAGCACGACGAAGAGGGTGACCGAATCGACGGAGGCCCGGTCGGCCGACGACATTGCTCCGGTCGCCGGGAGCAGCCATTCCAAATCGATGGCCATTGGGAGCGTCCGTTTCCGTGCCCGGGTGGGGCTTTCGTGTCCGAAATGGGAGCTTTGGAGCTGGAGGAGGAGGGAAAATGGGGGTTTGGAAGCAAAGATGGGAGATTCTGTGTCGTCGTCAACGCTAGGAGTGGAGTCCAAGTTGTTGTGTGCCCGTTAGGAATGGGAGGGAGGGGTCCTTATTGAGGGAGTCGGTGGCTTAGGTTGGGGGAATAATCAATTAATTGAAATAATATATGGTGTGGGGAGAGGGATGGAGCATATTGCATAGTTTTGACAACAAGACATAATTTTCTATATAAAAAAATATCTAATTGGATAACCACATATAAATGTAACTACCTATGAACCATCTATTTGGGTAACCACATATAAATATAACTAGCTTATGAATTTATTATAAATATTATCGTCCTTAAGAATTGAACTCAAGCTACAAGGAAAATGCTTCTCATCTTAACCAATTGAGTTAGAGTTGTAGCCGTGCGGTGCCAAACTTCATACTCGAGACACATGCCATCATTCTCCCAAACGCTTAGCTAGATTGCTAAGTCGAGAATAAGAACATAGACGAGAATGAGAACATTGTGAAGCGAAAGACGAAGAGAGATTGGAAGATTGAATATTGGAGATTAAAAACTTCACCATACTAGAGAGAGTTTATTTCTTGATGATGAGGAACAAATGAGTCTCCCCTACTAGAGAGACTTTACAACTTTTTAGTCTTGGGTGACGAGCAACAATGAGCATCCCCTTATTTATAGTGCCTTAAAGTGCTTACATGAAGCTTCTGAAAACAAAATATTTCATGAATTAGTGTAGATCCTAGATAATTTATAGTGTCTCAAAGGACTTACATGAAGCTTCTGAAAACAAAATATTCTAGGAATTATTCTAGCTCCTAGATATTTTTAAGGAATACTCTAGAACATTTAGAAGGCTATGGAGACTTCATAAATCTTCAAGAAGACTCCAACACATCATGGAGAATTTGTAAATCTTATTATGTAGTTAAATAATTAGTTAATTTTTAAAAAATAATTAATGGAGTATTTACAAAAGGCTTAGACGTCTCAATTTTGAGTCATTTCCAAGTCACTTATATTAGTACAAATTATCTTAAAAAAATGAGTCGTATAAGTCGTATGTATATCCTCCATTAGTTATTAATAATAAATAGTATGTATATCGTCCATTAACTAATAATAGTAAAATTAAAAAAACTCTTTACCATGTAGGTATCTTCTCGCGTAGTTAATAAAAAAAATCTAAATTCTTTAATATATAACAAAACCTAAATTATATTCTCTATTCAAATTATATTTTAACTAATTATATTATCTAACTAAGCACTTATCCAATATTCTAAAAGCATATCTAGAACAAATTCTACAAATCATATTTAAAATATTATAATTTAAATTTTTATCTTATTTTTTAACAGTATCATAGTTTTTTTTTTGGTACATTCAACGCAAGTGATCGTGACTAGTATATTGTTAATAAGAGAACCCATTTCTCAAGAATGGATAAGAAACA
>JANAVB010006812.1:2500-68369 GCA_029216955.1 Iris pallida
TTAATTTTTATTTAATGTGATTTTTATTTATTAAAGTATATTTTATATTTAAATTTTGATTAGAAATATATTTTATTGTAGCTTTGATTTATGAAGTGTAGTATTAGCCAATTCCTCTAAACAAGTTCCATATTCGTGTTCTATATGAGGCCACCTTCATTTTGGAATATAATGTCTACTCAAACATGTTCTCTTATACTATATTTTTCATGTATAATTTTTGGGTCAAAATGGTCATTTTTGCCTTCGTCGTAAATTTAATGTATTTTTCAATTCCGATTAGAGGCCCAAACCCGATCCAAAAAATTTGACCCAATATATGGTTTTGACATATTTTGAGCCTATGACACACATGTCAATGGTGTCCCACTCAATTGAGTTCTCATGTGTTATCTATTTTCAAATGGCTCACATGACCCATTAATTAGACATTCGGAGCCTATTTCGGTTTAATAAATCCTACCGGCCTAGAACTAGTCCAACTAGCCATGGTTGAGCCTAAGATAGGTTATCAAAACATATTATGATGAAGTTAGATTGATTTTTAGAAGATTTTGTACAGCATAATAGATTTAAACCAACCCAAGATTGACTTTCCAAAACTAAGAAACTATTTAAATTTATTGAGATATATCTTGGTGAATCATTTGATTGGTCAATCAAATCTCCACCAAATCTTACCAAACCAATTTCTAATGAATCCCAACCTTTAATAAACTAAATTTTTATATTTTAAACCATCCTTGATCGGTCCCATATCTCCCTAGAATCTCCAAACTGAGCGTACATCTCTCTCTTTCTCTTTCTCTTTCTCGCACTTTTTATTCCAATCACCGGAAATCCATCTTCCCAACCACCTCCAACCCTTTTACCACCTTCATATCGACCCTAGGACACCCACTAACACCCTAGCACCTTTCCAAGGAGCATCATCCCCTATTTTGGTTGGCATAACGCTCGAAAGGCACCCAAAGTCGACCAAACTTGTGCTGAATTCGTCACAGTAGGTACGCTGATTTGTACACGAGGTTTGATCCACTTTTTGACATATGTTTCTCATGAAACCAAAAATAATGAAAGACATGTCTACCTTCATGTCCAATTTTCCATCCATGTGGGTTCTTCACGGTTTGTCCGGGGCATCCATTTTACGAAAAGGTGTCCGAATAGAACTAATTATTTTGTGTGCGAGTTTTTGGCAACTTGTGGACCACTTCGATCTCTCTCTTATATTTGGTAATTCTCTAGACATCCTAATCTTTCCAATGAATATATTTTTGTATCATTTAGATGAGATTTGATATTTTAATAAAATCTGAGTTTGTCGTATTGTTGTCAGATTACCGAAAAACATAGGATCTTTGTGTCTAATCGACTTGGAACTTGTTAAGACTTACCTAATTAATTTTTGTGCATAATTTAGTATGAAAAAAATATTTTTTTAATTATTTAATAATAAATTTCTAGGATTAAAGTTTGTTAAGAAATTATGGTTTTGAGACCAAAATTAGAAACCAAGTCAATGTCTATTGATGTAGAATCAATATGAGATATTGGTAGCCATTTTTCTTTGAATGGAATACACTATATATATCATTATAAAATATTTCTAATTATTTTTAGGATTAAATATGATATTTTTATGTTATTAAAATGTTACTTATTTGGTAGATTTAAAGCTATACATGTTAGATTGATTCAGGTAGTTAATATGACTAGTTTGGTATATAAATATTATTGGCCTATATATGTTAAGGACATATATGATATGTCATATATAGATGTGTCATCGATTGTTGGATGTATATTCTAGGAGAATGTGACGGAATGACGGAGGATATCAGAGTTGGACCGCAGTACGCACAGTTGCAGGAGACAGGCAATTATACCTTGTCAACTTGTACAGTATAGTTTATATGCATGTTCTCTACTTTCATATTGTTTCTTCTTTCTCATACTTTTATATTTATCTCATTTTATCCTATTTCTAGTTTTACTTTATCATGATTCTAGCTTACATGCACGTACCTGATTTCTGTTATATTTCATTACCTGTTATATTGGTATTGTGTTCACATGTGTCTCGTGATAGAGTTGTCTTATCCTACGACACTATTCCCTTGACATGTGAGTATGACTTGACTTGAGATGTTATATAGATTGGGAGCGCATGTCTTAGCTATAGTCCATATAATTGACTTGACCTTGTGTTCTTTTAGGAGAGGAGAATGATACTAGGATTGGCTACCTTGACCATTCTCAATTGAGAGTCGCTTGCCTTGGACTACAATTAAGACTATAGATTAGGAGTGTCTGCCTTGAATACAGTCTATAGAATTGACTTGACTTACTTGTTAGCCACGTCTAATATTACGTTTCTTAATGGCATGCCACAGTCTTAGTATTCTTGTGTCTTAGTTATTCTTTTGTGTCTATTTTCTTGTATTTCATGCATGTTTTCTACTGTTACATTCAGCATGTTATTTTGTATCTTGCTATGTCCCCTAAGGACCTGGTGATCTCTCTGGTTTTGTTGAGCTGCTAGAATAAAAGGATAGTTGGTGGTTGTTTTCTCCAGGATGTTAGGTATATTTAGTTGATGTCGTCATCATATTCTTCCTTATTTATATTTTTGTCCTAAACTGACTCATGTTGCTGTATAGCCTAGTATTTTACAAGCTTCATCTTTCTTCTAGCTTTTTCATGATATATGTTTTATTGGTGCAACACCCCAGTCTAATATACATAGGACTAGCAATAGATAACATGCCAGCTGTTTATATATACGCATGCTACTCCAATATTTAGAACCTACGAATACACACATAAGCTGTATTACAAGAGCTCCATCTCATAATAATTTTCCATGGTCACAAGCAATATTTATATCTCATCCACAATGACAGATAAGAGAAATAACTAATCAAATATCTCAACTGAAATATAAAATAAAATATATGCCGAGTGGAGACAAATCCACTACCAAGCGATGTAAAGAGTATAATGAAGTAAATAAGAAAAAGTGTAGCAACTACATAAGTCCATCAACTAGAAGCAAATCAAATAGACTTGGAGGGTGAGACCTCCTCGACTACAACAGAAGAGTCTAATCTAGACTCCTCGGGATACTGCAAATCGTCTATACCTGGAGAGATCACCAGGTCCTCAGAGGGACGTAATAAGATACATAATATCATGCTATATGAACTGTCATAGTAGACAAAAAAAATATGCAAAAGACTATCATAGACAACAAATATGCAAAAGTGTATCCTAACAGTCTAATGTGCAATCTAAAGGATAACTTTCACACGCATGGTTGGGATTCAGGCTATCCCGAATTATCTGCATAGCTCAAGGCTAGTGGCCTACATATACTGTGAACCAGTCATTTGTATCTGGCCGTAACGTTCCAAGAACGTCATAGGGTATCTACAAACTCATAACTTCCCATAGTTCCATCCAGATACTATGGTTTATCGATCATATGCACTAGTGAATGTCCTGCCCCAAGATTCCTACACTGACTAAGTCATATCCATAACATGTCCCATTATGTAACTGCTTGAGTCTCTATATCCTAATTATAGCAGTTACGATTAAATATAATAAGCAGTAACAAGGTATCTTACCTGGAGTTTGAGCGACGATCTGGCAATGTCCAAATTAGTTTGAACAATCAGGGTCGATATGAAGAAGTCAGGATTTACAAAAAAAAAACGTATGATTAGTCATAGTCAAGATGCTGACCGAAGGGAATATGCATAAATATTATATACATAGGGTATCTCGAATAATCTATATAGCTCAAGGCTAGTGGTGTATATATACTGTCAACCAGTCATTTGTATTCGGCCGTAACTTTCCAAGAACGTCATAGGGTATCTACAAACTCATAACTTTCCATAGTTCCATCCAGAGACTATGGTTTACCGATCATACGCACTAGTGACTATCCTCCCCCAAGATTTCTATACTGACCAAGTCATGTCCATAACTTGTCCCGTTGTGTAACTGCTTGAGTCTCTATATCCTAATTATAGGAGTTACAATTCACAACTTCTTACATATTGATGGTCAGTCAAATGCGCAAGCCATGCCCCTAGCAAAATGTCAAATTGTATAATGTGTCTATGGTCAAAGGAGATATAAGGATATCCTACAATAAGAAGATAGTCCGCTAAAACTAAGTCAACATGCATACAATAAAAAAAAAGCAACGAAAACGAGTAATACAATCACTTGCACCCAAGTATGACGTGGACCGCAATTTATAATATATGAACTAAACAAATATGAAACAAAATAAATAAATAAATGCTAAAAATAAATATAATAAGCAGTAAATATAGCAAGGTATCTTGTCTGGAGTTTGTGCGACGATATGGCAATGTCCAAATTAGTTTGAATAGTCAGGGTCGATATGAAGAAGTCATGATTCACAAAAAAATAAAAAACGTACGATTAGTCATAGTCAAGATGTTGATCGAAGGAAATATGCATAAATATTATATATAACTATTTTAGAAAATATTCATTATATTTGGAACTATATTTTATTATTCAAAATATTTTTGATAAATATTTGAAAATCTAAAAAAAATTATTTTAGGGCTATAACTCCTAATTTGTCAAAATATAATTTTACGTTAAAAACGATATTTTAAAATAGGTAAAAATAATCATAATAATTTATTTAGGGTTTCTAAACCCACTTTAAAAATAGATGTAGTATCCAAGTCTATATATATATATATATATATATATTTTTTTATATATATATATATTTTATATATATATATATATATATATATATATATATATATATATATATATATATATATATATATATATACCATTATTAGGTAGTAATTAAATACTTATATGGGTCCAAAATAAAAACAAAAATAAAAATTAATTCCTAACAAAATTGTATGCTATAGATTTTCATGGTAGCTTTCCGAAATATCAAACGAATCGCGAAATCAAGTTCAAGATATCCCAGAATCCTGAAAACAGTACAACGTATCGATTTTTGGACAACTAGCAGTAAAATAATTTTATAGAAAAAATATATTACAAATTTGCTAAAATAAATTACTGATTATCAAATCTAACCTCAATACGGTTCAAACAAAAAAATTGGAGGTGAAACAGAGTCCGGAGTTGGTCGCAACGGCTTCGCAAATTTGCTACAGCTTCTGAAAAATGAGGCTGCATTTTATGACGAATTTTTCGCTATTTTGGACGAAAAAGAGAGGAGATTTGGAGAAGAAAAATATGGGAGATAATTTTATTTCATAGGTTCAATAGGTGTGTATATATATAATGGGTAGTAATTAGTTAATTAGTATATGATTAAAATTAAATCAATATGGATATGATTAAGATTCAATCAATATAGATATGATTAGGATTACCTAATTTGGATAGGATTAGGATTAGTTCAAATAAGAAATGAATTAAATAATTATAGATATGATTCCAATAGGATTAGAATTTCTAATTAATAAATCTACCCTTAATTTAAATCAAATAAATTTAAAAATTAGATAATCAAATCTTAATCCAATAATTGATCACCATAACAATTAAAAATAAAATTTTATACCATCAAAATAATTTAAAGCATATTCAATACTTATCAAAGTAATATAAAGTA
This sequence comes from Iris pallida, assembly GCA_029216955.1. NCBI lineage: Eukaryota > Viridiplantae > Streptophyta > Magnoliopsida > Asparagales > Iridaceae > Iris > Iris pallida. The sequence continues at coordinate 8,163 of JANAVB010006812.1, forward strand.
TATTTTATAAATCCAAATCTTATTCAAAATTAGTTAGGCAAATTTTTTTAGAGTTTAAATATATTTAAGATCTCCAAATTCAATTTGAAACCAATCTTTTTAAAATAAGATAATATTTTTTATAATTTCAAATAATAAATTTTTTAAGAATAATTATTTTTTATTAAATCTAATTAGTATTTTCAAACCATTAAATTTTAACTATTTTTGAAATGTAGAAAATAACATAATTTTTTTTACAAAGTTTCAAAGAGAATTTATTTTCTAAGTACAAAAAATAAAATTTAAATAAAAATATACTATTTTGAAAGTTCGAAAAAAAACATAGGATACAAAATTTTATAGGTAGATTATATATATATATATATATATATATATATATATATATATATATATATATATATATATATAGGCAAAAACCTCCCCATTTTATTCCATAAAACTGAAAAGTCGAAGCTATACAAGTACACCAGAAGGCGCAAAATACCGAAGCCTATACACGTATACTAACAAAAGAAGGGAAGGAAAGGAGCCCAAAACGGCTAAACCGGGGATAAGAGGGAGTTTCAGAAGACCGTCTGCCGTGGTTGCAGAGGGATCTCCTCTTACTACACTGCCTGATGGTCTCCTTAATTAGTTGGTCTGCGGAGTACTGACGGCCTCCATATCTCGCCTTGTTGCGATTTTTCCATATCATCCACGTTGCAGCTGCTGCCACGATCTGGTGGCCATGGGACGCCGCACCCCAAGCCTCAACACGCTCCTCGTAGCCCCGTCCCCAAGGGTCATCCTGCAGTGTTGGAAGAGAAAACTCCATACCAGCAGCGAAAGTTCTCCCTAGCAGAAGATGTGGCCCACCGTCGCCAATTGCCCGTCGGTGGGAAGGATCTTGCGCTTTGCTCTCCAAATGATGAAGGACCACTTCTTGGGGATGCATGTCTGCCAGAATGGAGCATGTTAGGACAAGGTGTCGTCGGGCCGTGGACCATGCTCCTGGGTGATCTGACCGAGAAGCATCATGAAGCGTCCTCCTACCACCGGAACTCATCAGCGATGGCCCCGTTCGTCAACCCGCCACGACGAATGAGCTCAACCGCCACTGGGTCGGCCCAGTCCTGCACTTTGTTCCAGTTCCAATCATTATCAATGGGATCCTACATGTCCTTGATCTTGTAGTAACTGTGGGCTTCCGAGAGATTTGGGAGTAAGGTGTCTCCCACCCATCGATCGAGGAATGCCGATGATTCACAGTTGACCACTATAAGCCGTATCACCGGTTTGGCAAGAGAGCGGCCGATCAGCGTACGGCGCCACGCTACGAAAGATCTGCTGTTAGAAATGGCCTTCAACGGGTGAATGTGCTTGAAGTATCTGGCCTTCATGAATCTGGTCCATAAGTTCTGAGCGGTGCGGATCTTCCACCACAGTTTCATTGAGAAAGCTTTAACGATGTGAAAAAGTTTGGTGAATCCCAGACCCTCATCACCGATCGGCCGCGCCATGGTATCCCAGCTGGCCCAATGATGCTTGTTGTTGCCGTCACTATGCCCCCAGAAGAAGTTGCTAAAGATGCTCTCGATCAAATTGAGGACTTTCTTGGGGGAAGAACACGCTGCCAGGGTGTAGATGGGAATCGATGTGAGGACGTGCTTGATAAGGATCGTCTTGCCACCCGGGGATAGCGTAGCATTATGCCATCCTTCAAGTTTTTTCTGATGCGGTTGATCAGGTCCTCGAATATTCCAGTATTAGATTTCCCGTACACGAGGGGGCATCCAAGATAGTGGAACGGCGGATGCTTGATAGGGAAAGAGGTGGTATTGGCAAGGGTGTCTGCGTGCTCTCTAGTGATCTTGTGATAAGTGTAAATGACACTTTTATTCGGGTTGATCTTCTGGCCAGAACACCTGGCATATCTCTGGAGAGTGTTGTGGACCACCTCTACTGACCCGACGTCCCCGGAGGAGGAAATGAGGATGTCGTTAGCAAAGGCTAGATGGGTGATAATTGGGCAGCCATTGGCAGTATGATAGTGGTGGAAGTTGGTAGTGCCAGCCATTTTGTTAAGATTCCTGCTCAAGGCATCGACAGTGATGATGAAGATGGTGGATGACAGAAGGTCACCTTGCCTAACCCCACGGTTCGATTTAAAGAATTCGTCAGCCTGACTGTTGATCACCGTTGAAAACCAGGAGTTGTTGATCGATCTCCACACAATATTGGTTCAGGTTTCAGAGAAATCGAAGGCTCTAAAAACCCAGATCATGAATTTCCAATCCAGCCTGTCATAAGCCTTCTCCATGTCTAATTTGATAGCAATATTGCTCCCTCTTGCCGAAAACTTCATACAGGTGATTAACTCTTGAGCTAGCATTATATTATCCTGGATGTTCCTGCCGCGAATGAAACCGCTTTGCTCCTCAGAGATGATCTTGGGAAGGAGACAAGACATGCGGGAGGCGACGATCTTGGATATGATCTTGTTGGTGAAGGTGCAAAGACTGATGGAGCAAAAATCGTGGAATGTCTTCGGGTTTTCTTTCTTCGGGAAGAGGATCAGGTTGGTGCTCGAGATGGCTCTACGGTACCTCGTGCCTTGAAAGAAAGCAGTGACCGCTTCATGAATGTCAGCCTTAATGATGTCCCAACAGGATCGAAAGAAAACCCCTGAAAACCCGTCCGGACCGGGAGCACTGTGCTCGTCAAGAACCCAGACGGCTTCTTTCACCTCTCGCTCGGACGGAGGGAACTCTAGCCAGGTGTTGTCCCCGTCATTTATGAGATGAGGAATTTCCTCAAGGAAGGTCCGGTCCCTGATGACCGTCTCCTTGGTGAACAGTTTGGAGTAGTACCCCGTCACTGCCGCGTGGATACTCTTATGGTCTTTGATGATGATCCCACTGTTGTCAACAATTTGATACAGAGTGAGGTTCTTCCTGCGACCGTTGACGCAGGCATGAAAGTAGCTCAAGTTTTTGTCGCCCTCGCTGTCCCTTTTGAGCCTGGCTTTCTGCTTCCAAAAATCAGTCTCCACTTTTAGGCGGAATTTGAGGATAGCCTTAGTGAGGTTAAGAGCTGTCCTAGCTTCTAGGGATCTATTGTTCAAGAACCTAATTTCAGCACGATTGACGTCATCCTCAGCCTCACGGATGGCCTGAAAAATGTCTCCATATGCTTGCTTGCTCCAAACCCCAAGGGCTTTTCTCGTGGCTCTGAGCTTGTTGGCCACCCGAGTGAGCGGTTCGGCATCGTCCGTGCTATTCCAAGCCTTCGTGACGATGCCTAAGTACTGGGGGTGGTTGTTCCATAAATCCAGGAAGCGGAAACTCTTTTTATTTGTGCCCAAGTTACTAGTTATGCCCACTAACAGGGGGGCGTGGTCGGATTCAGTGGCGTTGAGGTGGGAGAGCTTGGAGGTGATCCCCATGCCGTGCCATTGGGCATTGGTTAAGGCCCTGTCCAGATGGGAATATTAACGCCGATCTCCTTACTGCATGTTGCACCAGGTAAAGGCGTTGCTGGTGAATAGAAGGGGTGAGAGGTGGGAGTTGAAAATGAAGTTGTTGAAATCTTGTATGGCCGAAAGAGGGGGATGTCGACCCTCAGTCTTCTCATCGCTGCAGGTGACAGCGTTAAAGTCCCCAATGCAAAGCCAAAGGAGGTTGATGTCATGGAGGTGGATGTCCAGAAGATTGTTCCAAAGCTGTTTGCGCTCATTGATGTCACAGCTGCCATGAACCGCGGACAGAATGGCGCGCTTGGGTAATAACGGATGGTCCATCCAGCAAGATAGGGCCTGTTTAGAGTCATTAATGACTCCAATTTTGACGTCCTTCGAACAGAGGATCCAAATGTTGTATCTGCCGGCAATGGCTATAGGGAAGCCAAACTACAGCTGAATGGATTTGAGTCTCTTAAAGGATATTTTGGGTTCAAGGATAATCAAAACGTCAATCTTATGAGTTTTGATAAGGCTGGTGATTCTCCTCTGGGTAGGTTCATTCGCCAGACCATGGACATTCCAGGAGAGGATGTTCATCATTAGTGGAGGTGGGGGTGGGTGGTTGGCCCGCTTTGCTGCGGCCCTCGTTCGGGTTGCCATGAATTCATCAGTTATTTTATGATCTGGTTTCTTGATTTTGGTAGAAGCCTCTCCCGCCTTCGGGGTGGATGTTCTGGAGGTAACCCTGTCGAAGTGGTTGGTGGGAGTGTCGACATTTGGTTCGATCAAGTATTCTGCCGAATCCGAACCTGGTTCCTCAAGGGGGATGAGAATGGAGTCCTCCAGGGAGGCACACTGGTCTCCTTCCGATTGGAGGTCAAATCCCGCGGCTAGGACTTGTAGACCTCTCTGGGCTTGCTCTGGCCCTAGAATAGCGAGGGCTTCTATGACATCGACCTCGTGGGGAGGATGAGTCTCGAGGAGCCCTTCCGTGGCATGAAGGCGATCATGGAGGGCCTTTTCAGCGACTATCGGTTGGTAATCTCTGATGACCAATGAGTCCGTCTAGGAGGCCGCCTTGGAGACTACAATAGACGCGGTCTCTAGGGGGTTCTGTCGATTCCGTGACCAGGAAGTTAAACTGATTGGAAAGGTTCAAAGTAGGTAGGTGGAGGGGAGTAACCGATCTGGCTGAGGGTGGGGTCTCCAATCTGTCTATATATATATATATATTATTTTTTTTCCAACGCGTGCGGGCTCAGTATAATCGTGTGTCCCACGCACACGATTCTTGGCCTGTCGTATGGAACGACTTTTAGAGTGCGGACGTAGTCCGTTGGCCTTGTCATCATCACCGTGCACACGCACCCCGCGCACTCCGCGCGCTCCAGAGCTCCGCTCGGTAGCACACCGTCTTTCGACGGCAGTTACTCAATACCTCGCTTTGCCCACGACGCCGAAGAGACGCCCTCGACGACTAAGGGTGACCGCCCATACGACGGCCACTGATTCCCTGCCGACTGCGACTACCGATTTCGCCCAGCCGCCCGTTCTATGCGCACGACGCGCATATTGGCGACGATCGCCGACGCCCTTATGATCGAGCCTGCGATCGTTTATGACGGACGTCTTCTCGTCGCCCTCAGCAGCGCCGCACGACGGGCCGCGTGGTCGGCCTATCGCTTATACCCGTGGGCGAATGGTGCCGATTCCTCGATCCGTCGCACGACGACCGTACACCGAGTTTGCTACACGGACGCCTCATTCTGCCCCACGCATATATATATATATATATATATATATATATATATATATATATATATATATATATATATATATATATATAATATATATATATATATATAAAAAAAAATATATATATATATATATATATATATAATATATATATATATATATTTTTTTTTTATATAAAATAAAATATATATATATATATATATATATATATATATATATATATATATATATATATATATATATATATATATATATATATATATATATATATATGTCACGACCCGTACCCTAGAGTAAGGGCACGAGACGTGGGTACGTCCAGCCTACGCCGCAGTGTCGGCGGTAGAACGCTGTCCTAGGTCAACAATCATCTAGCAATATATCTCTAAACAGTTCATACTCCCCGAATGGGGGTGACATAGTAGTAATAACTCAATCACAACTAAGGAAGAGATAGCATGATATGAAATAGAATTCAAGAAAATAAATAGATGAAGAGTAGTCTAAGATAAATCCCAGCAAAATTCAGAAGTACATAGTCTCAGATACAAAATGAAAGAATATATACAACTCTGAACTTCAAATATAGTCTAGCTAAAACATGTCTCAAGACTGCATAAAGTAAAATAAGCCTAACTAATCTAATCTAGGCAATCGGGGTGATATCCTCAGCTAGAGCTGGATCCTCCTGAGGGTCCAGCTCGCAGGTGTCATCTAAGGCTGCCCCGTAGTAAGTGTCCAGGCAAGCCTCCTCCTCGTCCTCTGTAATATTTTCAACAGTTCCATTCAGGACAGGAGCGAGTACAGTACATCTCAACAGTTCATAGCAGGTTAGAAGATATAATCATGCAGTAAAGTAAGATACAGGTACTGAAAGAAGTGCAGTATGTAAACAGAGAGAGAAAGCTGTAATAGAAATATCTACTGTAAATAGAGAGCTAACATGTGACTAGTGAGTCAGAGTACAATATAGACATGTAAATGGCATAGGAGATTCTGATGCTACACTATGGAAGAGATTCTGATACTACACTACTTGGATAGTATTCACATGTCTATTTCTACTCCCCGGTGCCCCCAATCAGTACACAAGGATCCAACCAGGTTATGTTATGATACTATGTAAGGCCCCGAAGGGTGATAAGCCCCCGAAGGGTGGTAAGCCTCCGAAAGGTGATAAGCCCCCGAAGGGTGATACATAGTAGACCCATAAATGGGATAAGGATTCCAGGAAGACTCTGTGATCATAAGAATATATGTCACAAGTGATCGAAGAATCAACGAAGCATAGTGATACGCTATGTAAGTGAAACGCACAGAACATAGAGTACCCGATGCTCCCTAAGGATAACATCTCAAGAAGGGATCCATATAGTACCAATCCGTGTGACCAACGTGATAGTACAAGTAAAGTAATCTACTGCAGGAAATAGTTCTAAGCAGGATATGAAATGATCAGAGAATGTACTCGCCAGGTATCTGAGTGTCCAATATGAAAGTACTGTCCGAGGAGTGGTGTCTGGCTCCTAATCAGAACAGCACAAGTCACAACAAGTCCAAAATAGTAAAATGAAGCCCTATTATGCATTCTACATGATTCTAGGTCAATCTAGGCCAAAGTCAACTCTTGGTCAACTCTGGTCAACCCTAGAAGTCAAACTAGGTCAACCAAGTCAAACCTAAGTCAAACTAGTCTAATTTAGTCTATTCTAGGTCTAACAAGTCATATCTAGGTTTACTAGGCAATAACATGCCTAACCCAACCTATAACATATCTCTACACAAGATATTATCTATATCTAACAATACACATATTGCCTAGGCTATAATGTAACTTAGAATGCACAACCTATAGCCACTATACAATATCACCCATACATTATATCATATATGTATATAAAAGCACACACTCATATATATAGGAACTTATATATCACAATGCATATATTATATATATACATAGGAAGGAGAGTGAGGACACTCAAGTGTATGTGTGTGTGTGTATTAGTGAGAGAGAGAGAGAGAGTGGTGCCATGTGGGTATGAGTGATAGAGTGTTGTGAACTAATGAGAGTGATGTGAGGTAGTGAACATGTGTGTGCAAATAGTGATAGGTGTTAGTGAAACAAGGGTGTGTGTGGTTTACATGTGAGTATGTGGCTTGGTGTGTCCTTGTGTATGTGAAAATCAGAAATCAGTGAGTGTATAACTGTGTATGGCCATGTGTGTGTATGGTGAGTGATAGGCTTAGATTTCCATCTCAAAACAAAATCAGTTTTATACAAAATCTCAGGTTCAACTCATGTGAACCCTTAGTTGACAATGAAGCTTAGCTATAGGCTAAATCGAAAAGAAGCAATTAATGAAACAATGGAAGCCCCAAACCATGCCCAGGTTTTAAACCTATATTCAGATTTCAGAAACAACAATGCAACAATGTCAGGTAATCTCACATACACATGTTCAAACCATGATAGGTACTCTTAATCACTCGAAACCTTGCATTCAATTTAACACCACACATGAACCCTTATATCCTAACATTCCCAGGTTCATTCCTTAGTTCAAATCTCAGTTTTAAGGGATATCAATCAGTAAACAATGAACTCACAATCAGTTTTACAGTTTCAAACTGAAATTTCAGGTTTGAGCCTAAAACTCCATCAATTCAAACCCAAACTTCAACCACAGCAAGATAGCATATAGGAGATTAGCTTATAAAACATGTATTTAACAGTGTAAAACGAGATTAATTTGATGTTCAAGTTAATAACAAAACTAGAAAAAATCAGGTATCAATACATCATTCAGAAATTGGAAGAAAGGAGAATTGATTAACAAAATTAATCTAAAATACCAAATCAAGGGTTGGTAACTTAATTATACAGTGCATACATGTTATATGGGGTGTTTGTGTCCATACTAGAGGACACAAACGTGTCCAAACACGAATAAACACAAAACAGTGCACTCACAGAAACTGTGTAGACCACAGGCTCGTGCGTCTGTGCACGCGTGTCGTGCACAAGACACGGGGCACTACTGTGTCTCGTGGTCATGCCAGAAGATACACCTAGTGTCCAGCTAAGCGTGTGTCAGCCTGCAATAGGTCCTAGCGTGTCGTGTCCAAAGTAATGAGGCCGTATCAGTGGCAATTAATTAACAGTGCACAGACAGTGCAATACATGTGCACAGTTGATTCCTCCCTCGACACGACACGGGGACACGTGGGACTTGACACATGGCGTGCCAGTCAGTGCCCCATGGCTCGTGTCAAGTTTCACGTGTCCTAGAGGCGTGTCGTGTCTGCTACAGGCCCAGAGTAGCAGGGGATCACTGTAGCGTGCGCGCGAGGGTGTGCGGCGCGTGTCCAAGCCGTGAATCCGACACAACACGACACCATAAACATCACAGATGATCAGGAACCAATAATCATTGATAAAACTAATTTTCCTATTTAAAAACATTTTGAAAATAACACCAACAGTCCCTTTGTGGCATTTTCACAAACACCAGTATAGGGACACAGATACGTGTCCAAAACGAACGCGAAACCCATGATACCTGACACGAAACTTATACTGATACTTAGGGGACTCCTAGGGCTTCCTAATCATGAAGACAAATCAAAATTTTATGGAGATTTGAGAGAGTTACCTAAGGTTGAACTTTCAAGAAAACCCCCTCTTTGTGAGCTCCTCTCTTGATGTCCCAATCCAATCAAAACAACCTCAAACTGAGATGAGACCTTAGCAACAGCAAGAATAGTCATATCAGGACCTAATGGAATAAATTAGAAAGAAAAAGGAAGATGAAAGGAGTTCTAGGGATTAAAATATAATAGAAACTAACATTTCTAAAACTTGAGCCTTCCTAAGAAAGAGGCAACCCTAGATTTTAGGAGAGTATAAATATGGTGGTGATCCCAATGAGGATAGGGGTGGCCGGCCATCATTCCTAGGGATTAGGGTTTGGTTAATTTTTGGGCTTTGGGCCAAGTTACATAGGCTATGGTTTGATTTGATTAATAAGGACTCTAAATCATAAGCCATGACTTATGACTTTCTAATTTCTATTACTAATTAGGTTCTAATGACCAAACCAAGGATTAGGCTAGGTTAGACTAGAGTCATATATCCTAACCAAGTCCATACTAACTAGGGTTAGCTCCTAGGTTGGTCTACAAGGGTCAACACTAGTCAAAGTCAACCTAGTCCAAACAATTCCTAAAAATTCCCAAAAATTCTAATAAATTCTAATAAATTTAAATTACCCCAAAAATGACAAAAATATCCTCACACTAGAAATGTGGTAGTGACAAATCTACCCTCTTTAAAAGAATTTTGTCCTCGAAATTGAAAGGCAAAATACAACTGATGAGAAAGGTAGAAAGCATACCTCACGGTCCAAAAAGATAAGGGTAGCGCTCGTGCATCTCATCATCCCGCTCCCAGGTAGACTCTCCTGGAGAATGATGCCTCCATGCGACGCGCACCAAGGGTATCACCTGGTTCCTCAGAACCTTCTCCCGTCGATCCAGAATCTCCACTGGCTACTCTGGATAGCTGAGAGAAGGCCCAACCTCTATCTCTGAATGATCGAACACATGGCTAGGGTCAGCCACGTACCGTCTCAACTGTGATACATGAAATACGTTGTGGACCCCCACTAGTACAGGCGGCAAGTCTAGCCTGTATGCAACGTCACCGACTCTTCCGCTGATAACGAAAGGGCCGATGAAGCGCGGGCTAAGCTTCCTGCCTCCACCGAAACGTATCGTACCACGAGTCGGAGATATCCTCAAAAAAACCTGGTCTCCGACCTAATCACAAGCAAGGTCTCAATTAAAATAATAAACAAACCTGATCAAAATCACAAACAAACAAACCTAAATCTAATCCTACTCTAATCTGTACCTCAAACTCCAAGGGCCTCCGGTGGCTATCGGCCCAGTGCCGATGTCTGTCCTGCGCCACGCGAAGTCTGTCCCTGATGAGCTTCACCTTCTCGGCCGCATCAACAATCATCTCTGGCCCCAGTAAAGCTCGCTCACCACCATCATCCCAAGATAAGGGTGTACGGCACCTACGCCCGTACAGAGCCTCGAAAGGTGACATCTCAATGCTGGCCTGGAAACTATTGTTGTAGGCAAACTCCACCAAATGAAGATGATCCTCCCAGGAACCTCCAAAGTCTAGGATGCATGTCCACAACATATCCTCAAGAGTCTGAATAGTCCGCTCTGACTGTCCGTCCGTCTGGGGGTGGTATGCAGTACTAAACTTGAGCTGAGTGCCCAAGCTGGTCTGCAGACTCCTCCAGAAATGGGAAGTAAAACGGCTATCCCGATCTGAGACGATGCTGACCGGAACTCCGTGAATCCTGACTATCTGCCGCATATACAACTCCGCCAGCCTCTCTGTAGACGTACCCACCTTGAATGGCAAGAAGTGGGCCGATTTGGTCAACCTGTCGACGATGACCCAAATCGCGTCTTCCCCTCCTAGAGTACGCGGCAATCCTGAAACGAAGTCCATCGTGATATGCTCCCATTTTCACTCGAGAATGGGCAGCGGCTGCAACAATCCACCGGGCCTCTGTCTCTCTGCCTTGACCTGCTGACAGACCAAACACCTAGCCACGAAGCGAGCCACCTCCCGCTTCATTCCTGACCACCAAACATGCTCCCGCAGATCCCGGTACATCTTGTTGGCACCCGGGTGTATAGAGTACTGAGATATGTGGGCCTCCTGCATAACCTGCTCTCTGAGGTCTCCGCTGGGCACACATAACCTGGAACCGTGCCTCAAGGCACCATCCTCTGCAAGAGAAAACTCGCCCTCCAGCAATCCTGCTCGAACCTGCTCCTGGAGACACCGTAGAGCAATGTCCTTAAACTGTGCCAACTTGATCCTCTCCACTAAGTCTGACTGAATCTGCATCCCCCATAACTGCATCTGCACTCCGGGCACGATCACCTCAATCCCAAGGCTCTTCAAGTCGGCAAGCAAATGCCGATCCATGGTCAAACACATGGCTGTCGGATACCTACTCAAGGCATCGGCAACCACGTTGGCCTTCCCTGGGTGATACTGAAGTAGGATATCAAAATCCTTCATCGACTCTAGCCATCTGCGCTGTCTCATGTTCAACTCATTCTTTGTAAACACATACTTTAAGCTCTTGTGATCTGTGAAGATCTCCACCCTCTCACCATACAGATAATGCTTCTACAGCTTCAGAGCAAATATCACTGCTGCCAGCTCCAGGTCGTGGGTAGGGTAGTTCTTCTCATGGGGACGTAATTGCCTGGAAGCATAGGCAATCACCTTCCCATGCTGCTGCAAGACGCAACCCAGCCCCTTCCCTGAAGCATCACTATAAATAGTGAAACCACCTGATCCTGAAGGCAATGTCAGAATCGGATATGTCGTAAGCCGCTTCTTCAACTCATCGAAAGCTGCCTGACACTCCTCTGACCAAACGAACTCAGCATCCTTCCGGGTCAACCGAGTCAACGGCTCTGCAACCCGGGAGAAATCCTGCACAAATCTCCGATAATATCCTGCCAGCCCCAGGAAACTCCTGATCTCTGCAACTGAAGTCGGCGCTGCCCATGCCTCAACTGCTACAATCTTCTTGGGGTCAACTGAAATATCATCTCCAGTCACCACATGCCCCAAGAAGTCCATCCGATCCAAGAAGAACTCACACTTGGAGAGGTTCCCGTAAAGCTGCTCCTTCCTGAGAATCTCCAGCACTATCCTCAAATGCTCCTCGTGCTCCTCCTCAGTCTTGGAATATATCAAGATATCGTCAATAAATACCACCACAAACTGATCCATATACTGGTGGAACACCTTGTTCATAAGGTTCATAAATACTGCTGGTGCATTGGTTAGCCCAAACGGCATAACCAAAAAATTGAACTGCCCGTACCGCGTCCTGAAAGCGGTCTTGGGAATATCCTGCCCCTTCACCTTCACCTGGTGATATCCCGACCTCAGATCAATCTTGGAAAATACCCGAGCTCCGCTCAACTGGTCAAATAGATCGTCGATCCGCGGTAGTGGGTATTTGTTCTTGATCGTGAGGTTGTTGAGTGCCCTATAGTCAATACACATGCGTACTGACCCATCCTTCTTCGGCACGAACAACACTGGTGCACCCCATGGCGACGAACTCGAGCGGATGAATCCCTTGTCCTGTAGCTCATCCACCTGCTTCTTTAGCTCCACCAGCTCGCTGTTGTTCACCCGATAGACATGCTGAGAGATGGGCTCCGCTCCTGGAACCAAGTCTATCGAGAACTCTATGTCTCTGTCTGGTGGCAATCCCGGCAACTCCTCTGGGAAAACATCCATATACTCTGCTATCAAGGGGTGTGGAATCATCTGCTCCTCGACCGAGACTCCACAAAAGACTCCGCTGCTCTGCTCTGCCTGACGTCTGGAGTACTCGAACTCTGGCTCCCCCGGTGCTCTGAAGAGAACTCTACCCCCTCTGCAATCAATGCTGGCGTGGTGCCTACTCAACCAATCCATGCCTAGTACTATATCGTAGTTCGGCAATGGCATTACGAGCAGGCTCACCTCCAACTCACGGCCTCCCAAAACTACTCTCCGACCCTTACAAACATCACTCACGAGGATAATGCCACCCCCGGTCGTGATCTTGTAAGTCCCAGGCAACGATTAGCTATGATACCGTGTCTAATCGCAAAAGATACTGATATGAAGCTATGCGAAGCACCGGAATCGAATAATACAAAAGCTGGACTGGAGTCGAGAAGAATCGAACCTGCAATCAGCTCTCCGATGACCTCCGCATCCTCTGCTGCCATGGCGAATCCTCGCCCCTGCTGGCCTCCCCTGGCCTGCTGCTGGTGCTGGACGAACCTCTGTTGCTGCGTCGGCAGGGCTGGTCCCCTCTGCTGGCCTGCTGGAGCTCTGACTGCTGCTCCCTCGGCTGCTCATCCCATGCGGCACTCCCTCATCTGGTGGTCTGCTGAGCCACACACCAGGCACTGGCCCAGCCTCTTTCGGCACTCATTGAAGACGTGCCCAGGCTTCTTGCAGTAGGCACAAGTACCACCCTGTCTCTGACCCTGCTGGTGCTGCCTCGGCTGCTGCTGCTGATGGACTGGCCTCTGCTGAATCGGCTGTGGCTGAAACTGCCTCAGCTGCTGATGCTAAAAGTGGGGCCTCTTGGCCTGGCCTCCGCTGCTGCTGCTACCTCCAACTGGGTCTCTCCCCCTCTTGAGCCTAAGCTCAAGATCATCCTCTGCTAGCAAGGCTCCTGTCAAGATCTCCTCGAACGTGGCATCCCGGTTGCCCTTGGTCAAGGACTTGACCTCCTTGACTAGGCCCTTCCAGAACCTCTGGGCCTTCGCCGTCTCGCTCAAGCCCTCCACAAACCTGCCGAGGCGGTCGAACTCCCCGGCGTACTCCTCCACTGAGAGACTCCCCTGGACCAGGCTCTCGAACTGCGACTCCAAGGCTCTGAGTGCTGAATCTGGGAAGAACTTCTTCTTGAAGAAGCCCTTGAACTGCTCCCAAGTCTGCCCAGCTACCCCCACCCTGGGGTCTGACTGATACCAGTTGCGAGCAAGATCTCGCATCCGGCTAGCTGCGGCCTCGATCTGAAGGTCTGCTGGAATCCTGGCCAAGCGGAAGATCTCCTCTATATGCTCGATCCACTCATCGGCATATAGGATCCCCTCTGTCCCCAGAAAGTCTCTGGGGCTCATCTTCTGAAACTGCTCGATCCCCGGTGTCCTCGGCTGCTGCACCACTGGTCGAGCTGCGGCTGTCGTGACGGCCAACTCCATGCCTCTGTCCTGTCGAGCCTGCTGTCGGTCCATGAACTGCTGGAAATACGCGAACATCTGAGCTGCGTCCACGTATCCTGGAGGCGGCTGCTAGAAGGGATCCTCTGGAATGACCGGGTCCTGCCTCCGATTCGGTGGATGCATACCCCCTGCTGTGGCTACCGAGGTCTCAATACGAGCTGAGGTGGCAGGAGCTGCAGTCCCGTGGCCTCGCCGTACTGGCTGAGAGGTAGTAGTCCCCTCTATAGCATCCTCATGAATGGCACGCTGCGATCTAGTCTCTACCATCCTGAAGATAGACAAACAAGAGTATCAATTTCTGAGAAAGAAGCGAAATAACAAAGGCGGACAGTTAAAAATTCAAAGGATCAGCTGACAATAAGGATTTAGATGGCAAATAAAAGAATTTTTCCTAAAGAGATTGAGTACCTTAAAATTAATGTCCTATATCCTACTGCAGGCTGTAGTGATACTCTAATTCGAATACCACTACACTTCTAGCAGACCTGCATGGGCCACCACTAAAAACGTGTCACGATTCGCACCCTAGAGTAAGGGCACGAGACGTGGGTACGTCCAGCCTACGCCGCAGTGTCGGCGGTAGAACGCTGTCCTAGGTCAACAATCATCTAGCAATATATCTCTAAACAATTCATACTCCCCGAATGGGGGTGACATAGCAGGAATAACTCAATCACAACTAAGGAAGAGATAGCACGATATGAAATAGAACTCAAGGAAATAAATAGATGAAGAGTAGTCTAAGATAAATCCCGGCAAAATCCAGAAGTACATGGTCTCAGATACAGAATGAAAGAATATATACAACTCTGAACTCCAAATATAGTCTAGCTAAAACATGTCTCAAGACTGCATAAAGTAAAATAAGCCTAACTAATCTAATCTAGGCAATCGGGGTGATATCCTCAGCTAGAGCTGGGTCCTCCTGAGGGTCCAGCTCGCAGGTGTCATCTAAGGCTGCCCCGTAGTAAGTGTCCAGGCAAGCCTCCTCCTCGTCCTCTGTAATATTTTTAACAGGTCCATTCAGGACAGGAGCGAGTACAGTACATCTCAACAGTTCATAGCAGGTTAGAAGATATAATCATGCAGTAAAGTAAGATACAGGTACTGAAAGAAGTGCAGTATGTAAACAGAGAGAGAAAGCTGTAATAGAAATATCTACTATAAATAGAGAGCTAACATGTGACTAGTGAGTCAGAGTACAATATAGACATGTAAATGGCATTGGAGATTCTGATGCTACATTATGGAAGAGATTCGGATACTACACTACTTGGATAGTATTCACATGTCTATTTCTACTCCCCCGTACCCCCAATCAGTACACAAGGATCCAACCAGGTTATGTTATGATACTATGTATGGCCCCCGAAGGGTGATAAGCCCCCGAAGGGTGGTAAGCCTCCGAAAGGTGATAAGCCCCCGAAGGGTGATACATAGTAGACCCATAAATGGGATAAGGATTCCAGGAAGACTCTGTGATCATAAGAGTATATGTCACAAGTGATCGAAGAATCAACGAAGCATAGTGATACGCTATGTAAGTGAAACGCACAGAACATAGAGTACCCGATGCTCCCTAAGGATAATATCTCAAGAAGGGATCCATATAGTACCAATCCGTATGACCAACGTGACAGTACAAGTAAAGTAATCTACTGCAGAAAATAGTTCTAAGCAGGATATGAAATGATCAGAGAATGTACTCGCCTGGTATCTGAGTGTCCAATAGGAAAGTACTGTCCGAGGAGTGGTGTCTGGCTCCTAATCAGAACAGCACAAGTCACAACAAGTCCAAAATAGTAAAATGAAGCCCTACTATGCATTCTACATGATTCTAGGTCAATCTAGGCCAAAGTCAACTCTTGGTCAACTCTGGTCAACCCTAGAAGTCAAACTAGGTCAACCAAGTCAAACCTAAGTCAAACTAGTCTAATTTAGTCTATTCTAGGTCTAACAAGTCATATCTAGGTTTACTAGGCAATAACATGCCTAACCCAACCTATAACATATCTCTACACAAGATATTATCTATATCTAACAATACACATATTGCCTAGGCTATAATGTAACTTAGAATGCACAACCTATAGCCACTGTACAATATCACCCATACACTATATCATATATGTATATAAAAGCACACACTCATATATATAGGAACTTATATATCACAATGCATATATTATATATATACATAGGAAGGAGAGAGAGGACACTCAAGTGTATGTGTGTGTGTGTATTAGTGAGAGAGAGAGAGAGAGTGGTGCCATGTGGGTATGAGTGATAGAGTGTTGTGAACTAATGAGAGTGATGTGAGGTAGTGAACATGTGTGTGCAAATAGTGATAGGTGTTAGTGAAACAAGGGTGTGTGTGGTTTACATGTGAGTATGTGGCTTGGTGTGTCCTTGTGTATGTGAAAATCAGAAATCAGTGAGTGTATAACTGTGTATGGCCATGTGTGTGTATGGTGAGTGATAGGCTCAGATTTCCATCTCAAAACAAAATCAGTTTTATACAAAATCTCAGGTTCAACTCATGTGAACCCTTAGTTGACAATGAAGCTTAGCTATAGGCTAAATCGAAAAGAAGCGATTAATGAAACAATGAAAGCCCCAAACCATGCCCAGGTTTTAAACCTATATTCAGATTTCAGAAACAACAATGCAACAATGTCAGGTAATCTCACATATACATGTTCAAACCATGACAGGTACTCTTAATCACTCGAAACCTTGCATTCAATTTAACACCACACATGAACCCTTATATCCTAACATTCCCAGGTTCATTCCTTAGTTCAAATCTCAGTTTTAAGGGATATCAATCAGTAAACAATGAACTCAAAACCAGTTTTACAGTTTCAAACTGAAATTTCAGGTTTGAGCCTGAAACTCCATCAATTCAAACCCAAATTTCAACCACAGCAAGATAGCATATAGGAGATTAGATTAGAGCTTATAAAACATGTATTTAACAGTGTAAAACGAGATTAATTTGATGTTCAAGTTAATAACAAAACTGGAAAAAATCAGGTATCAATACATCATTCAGAAATTGGAAGAAAGGAGAATTGATTAACAAAATTAATCTAAAATACCAAATCAAGGGTTGGTAACTTAATTATACAGTGCATACATGTTATATGGGGTGTTTGTGTCCATACTAGAGGACACAAACGTGTCCAAACACGAATAAACACAAAACAGTGCACTCACAGAAACTGTGTAGACCACAGGCTCGTGCGTGTGTGCACGCGTGTCGTGCACAAGACACGGGGAACTACTGTTTCTCGTGGTCATGCCAGAAGATACACCTAGTGTCCAGCTAAGTGTGTGTCAGCCTGCAATAGGTCCTAGCGTGTCGTGTCCAAAGTAATAAGGTCATATCAGTGGCAATTAATTAACAATGCACAGACAGTACAATACATGTGCACGGTTGATTCCTCCCTCGACACGACACAGGAAGACGTGGGACTTGACACGTGGCGTGCCAGTCAGTGCCCCATGGCTCGTGTCAAGTTTCACGTGTCCTAGAGGCGTGTCGTATCCGCTACAGGCCCCGAGTAGCAGGGGATCACTGTAGCGTGCGCGCGAGGGTGTGCGGCGCGTGTCCAAGCCGTGAATCCGACACAACACGACACCATAAACATCACAGAAGATCAGGAACCAATAATCAATAATAAAACTAATTTTCTTATTTAAAATCATTTCGAAAATAATACCAACAGTCCCTTTGTGGCATTTTCACAAACACCAGTATAGGGACACAGATACGTGTCCAAAACGGATGCGAAACCCATGATACCTGACACGAAACTTATACTGATACTTAGGGGACTCCTAGGGCTTCCTAATCATGAAGACAAATCGAAATTTCATGGAGATTTGAGAGAGTTACCTAAACTTGAACTTTCAAGAAAAACCCCTCTTTGTGAGCTCCTCTCTTGATGTCCCAATCCAATCAAAACAACCTCAAACTGAGATGAGACCTTAGCAACAGCAAGAATAGTCATATCAGGACCTAATGGAATAAATTAGAAAGAAAAAGGAAGAGGAAAGGAGTTCTAGGGATTAAAATATAATAGAAACTAACCTTTCTAAAACTTGAGCCTTCCTAAGAAAGAGGCAACCCTAGATTTTAGGAGAGTATAAATATGGTGGTGATCCCAATGAGGATAGGGGTGGCCGGCCATCATTCCTAGGGATTAGGGTTTGGTTATTTTTTGGGCTTTGGGCCAAGTTACATAGGCTATGGTTTGATTTGATTAATAAGGACTCTAAATCATAAGCCATGACTTATGACCTTCTAATTTCTATTACTAATTAGGTTCTAATAACCAAACCAAGGATTAGGCTAGGTTAGACTAGAGTCATATATCCTAACCAAGTCCATACTAACTAGGGTTAGCTCCTAGGTTGGTCTACAAGGGTCAACACTAGTCAAAGTCAACCTAGTCCAAACAATTCCAAAATAATTCCTAAAAATTCCCAAAAATTCTAATAAATTCTAATAAATTTAAATTACCCCAAAAATAACAAAAATACCCTCACACTAGAAATGTGGTAGTGACTATATATATATATATATATATATATATATATATATATATATATATATATATATATATATATATATATATATATATATATATATATATATAAATATATATATATATTTTAATATATATATATATATATATATATATAAATATTATATATAAAAAAAATAAAAATATATATATATATATATATACTCAGTATGTACCATAGTTATTCTAATTAAATAAATAAATATTACAAAAATTTAGGGGATTTATATTCTACCCAAATTTTAAGAATTTCGTCCTCAAAATTAAAACTAAAGCACGATTTAAGAAATAAGAGAATGCAAAGCAGTAGAACAATCAAGTAAAAAAAAATTGTACATCAAACTCGAAAAGATGAAATGAGAATAATTGTAATAAGTTTCTAAGGGTTGGCTAAGGTAATGTGACACGAATAGGCTCTACCACATGATGAACTATTGCATGGAATCAAGGTTGGAAAGGAATGCAGAAGGGATTAAGTCGCATAACATGAAGAAAGATGGATAAGATAAGTAAATCTTAGGCTCTGTCGGTCTGATGGTATGAAAGAGTGTCCTTATACTCTAGAAACCTTTCATACTTATGACTTCCTTTATTTTCACTCCTCGAACTCCTTAAAAATTAAGTATCCATTGTTTAAATATAAATCAAAACTATCATAACATCCTCAATATTCAAATAACTAAAATTTAATCAATTTATCATAATCTTCTTCAAAAAATATAATTTATTCAATCATATCTTATTCCAAATTTCAACCTTTAAAATTTTGTAGTCTTCAAAATTTTAAATTAAATTTACATCCTTAAAAGTTTAAATTCATGATTCAATCCTCAAAATTTAACATTTAATCAAATTTTCAAATGTAAAATTTTAAATCTAATTTATCAACATTCAAAAAAAAAAAAAAAAAGTTCAATCCTCGAAATATTCCTCCTCAAGGTCAAACCATTATCCTCAAATCTCTATATTTTCTATTTTTTTTCTCAAATAAGTCATAATTATTCTTCTTATAAGTTCAAAGAACCTAAATCTTTCAATCATATTTTACTTGATTGCCTTCTTACGCACCATATAAGAGTCTCACCTTCATTATATAAGCTCCTAACTATAATTTAAATATGACAGTATAACTTATACCAACTTAAAATATACTAATCTTCCACGCATGACTATATCCTTAAGAAAATTTACTCAAATCATTTGATAGTGCTAATCAATCCTCGAAATATTTTTATACCTTCATAACTTAAACATTCCTCTAATATATCTTTAATCAACAAGATAATTTGTCTAACAATGTAATTGATCTATGTGACATATACTAATGCTACTTATCTCTCTAACCTCCATCAAGCACAAGAATATAATTTACGTGGAAGAGGGATCAAGCAAGATGCAAAACAAGCAGTCAAAAGAGATTTCAGAATGAAATCAAGGAAGGTGATCAAGCATGTGGATGAGATCCTAAACTCTAATCCTATATACAGGCTTGTTCGGTACAGTACCGTAATCGAAACAATATTTTCTTGACCTGCATGGACCACCACAAAAATATGTAACGACCTAGTCCCAATATACATAGTATTAGGAATACATAACATGCAGTTGTATGTATACGCAGGCTACTCTAATATATTGAACCTATGAATACATACATGAGCTGTATTACAAGAGCTCCAGCTCATACTAATTTTTCATGGTCACAAGCAATATATATATATATCTCATCCACAATGACAAATAAAAAAATAACTAATCAAATGTTTCACCTGAAATATAAAATAAAATATCTGCCGGGTGGAGACAAATCTACTACTAAGCGAAGTAAATAGTAGAATGAAGTAAATAAGATAAAGTATAGAAACTACATAAGTCCAACTAGAAGAAAATCAAATAGACTCGGAGGGTGAGACCTCCTCGACTGCAACGAAATAGTCTAATTCGGATCTGTACTCCTCAGGATACTGTAAATCGTCTATACTTGGAGAGATCACCAGGTCCTTAGAGAAACGTAACAAGATACATAATATCAACTGTCATCGTAGATAAATAAATATGCAAAAGACTATCATAAATAAAAAATATGCAAAAGGGTATCATAACTGTCTAATATGAAATTTAGAGGACAACTTTTACACACATTGGTAGGATTCAAGCTATCTCGAATAATCCACATAGCTCAAGGCTACTGGTGTACATATACTATTAACCAGTCATCTGTATCCGGTCGTAATGTTCCAAGAACGTCAAAGGGTATCTGCAAACTCATAACTTCCCATAGTTCCATCCGGAGACTATGGTTTACCAATCATACGCACTAGTGACTGTCCTCTCTTAATTCCTCCACAGACCAAGTCATGACCATAACATGTGCTGTTGTCTAACTATTTTAGTCTCTATATCCTAATTATAGCAGTTACAATTATCTATCTGTCGCACGACTTTTTACATATTAATGGCCAGTCAAATACGCAAGTCGTGCCCCTAGCAAAATGTCTCAAATCGTGTAATGTGAGTGTCATGGCCAAAAGAAATATAAAGATATCCCACAATAAGAAGGTAGCCCGCTAAAACTAAGTCAACATGCATATAATAAATAAAAGCAACGAAAAATGACTAACACAGTCGTTTGCACCCAAGTATGACTTGGACGCGCAGTTTATAATATATGAACTAAATAAATATGAAACAAAATAAATAAATGCTAAAAATAAATATAATAAACAGTAAATATAGCAAGGTATCTTGCATGGAGTTTGTTCGACGATCTGGCAATTTTCTAAATTAGTTCGAATAGCAGGGTCGATATGAAGAAGTCAGGATTCGTAAAGAAATAAGAAACGTATTATTACTCACAGTCAAGATATTGTTCGAAGAGAATTTGCATAAATATTGTATATAACTATTTTAGAAAATATTTATTACAGGTTGATTATACATACATGTATATATATATATATATATATAAGAATGGCCAGGTTCTGGGCTCCTCCCTCTTGGGGAGTTCCCCGACTCGGGCTAGGGTTTGCCTCCATTCCGGCCACCCTCCCCGGGGAGCGCAGCCGCCGTTGCTCGCCACACCACCTCCCCCGCTCCTCGTGATGGTTTGGAGCGTGTGGCCGGTCGGCCTCCTCGGGCTGACCGCGCACCCTCCCCCCCGTCCCCCCAGTCGCCGTTCCGGTCGACTAGCCCCCGTCTCGCCGCCTCTCCCGGAGGGGCTCTCCTACTTCTCGCCGCTCGGCCTCCCCCCACTTCTTTTCCCCCACTCTCCCTCTCGCCGGTACCGCCTCTGTCCCCGCAGATCTCGTCGACCCCGGCACCGTCCTCTGCAGCCCGGCCCTCCCCCGTTGGCTCGCCGCCCTGTCGGTGCTTCTGCCCTTCTTCCGCTGTCGTCGGCTCCTCCCACCTCGGGAGTCGAACCCCCCGGGCTCGGGTGGCCCCGGCCACCCTCCCTCTTTATTGGCCTGTCGTCCGACGGAGTCGACTAGCTTCCACCCTTCTTTCCCGACGGCCTACCCCCCCCCCCCCCCCCCCGTCGCCCCTACTACTGCGCCACCCCTCTCCCTTGACGACGGCGAACGGTCTCCTCGCCCTGGAGTGGCCCGCTCCCGCACTTCAGTGGCCCCCTCCGGCGGCCCCGGTCGCCAGCTCCTCGTCTCCGTCGGTCCCCGACGTGCCTCCCCCAGCCACCGCCGCTGGCCTCGTAGGAGCTCCTCCCTCTCCTCCCGTCTCCTCCCTCCCTCTGGCGTTATCTGGATCCCGTCCGCCTCCCTCGGTGGTGGCGCCCTCCCCAGAGCGCCCCCCTCGTGGGCCGTTGTGGCTGCAAAGTCGCCAGCATCCCGATCTCCGGCGCTCTCTCCGCCGCCCCCCATCTCCCCCTCCCCTTCCTTACATTCTCTCGCTAGTTGCCCGGCGGCCGATGGCTCGGCGCCCGGCCCTCCCTCCTCAGGCTAGCCCTCCTCCTTAGGGCTGGTTTCCACGCCGGAGGGCGCCCGGTCCCCGCGTTGGTCGTCCTCTGGTGTCCTTCCCTCCCCCCTTTCTGTCCAGCCGCTGCCCCCCGGCCGATGGCGCCTCTTCACAGTCAACCCCTGGCCTCCCTGTGCCGGAGCCCCCTTTCCGTGCCAGTTTCTCCCCTCCGGGCTGGTCTTCCGCCGGCGTCCAGCGCTCGCGCCCCCCGGCTCCCCGGCCGAGCCCCCCGGCGGACCTCCGCTTCCGGCCGCCTTCGACGGAGGCCCCCGGCTCCTGGCTGAACAATCCCCCCACCCCCCTTTCCCTCCCCCGGGTTCCGTGCCCTCCTCGCGCAGCTCAGCCCCTCGGGGGCAGCGCACACCTCGGGCTGCCCCCCCTTGGGACCCACGCCCTTCCAAAAATGACGTTTAAATTTCAAATTTTGTCTTATCCGAGCTCGTTTTCGGAGCAGACTACATAAAAAAGAAGAAGAATGACGTTCATTATATATATATATATATATATATAAATATATATATATATATATATATATATATATATATATATATAAATATATATATCTATTTTAATCTTCTAATGCTGCTTAATGATGGTGTTTTGTGTTAAGTTTTTGGCTAAGGGTTACTCCCTAACCTTGTAGGAACTCGGGCTATCTCTCGGTTCCAACCCCTTGTTTTTCCTTTTCAATGAAGGCTTTAGCCATTGTTCAATATATATATATATATATATATATATATATATATATATATATATATATATATATATATATACTCAAATAAAACTTCATAAAGTAATCCATATATACATATATTGTATATATATTATCAGTTTATACCATAGTTATTCTAATTAATAAATATAAAAATATTACAAAAATTTAGGGGGTTTAAAATAAGGGATCCACTTTGATACATTTATCTATTCTAGAATCAGTGTATTATGGTTTGATCAACTATTATGCACTTGGTTCGTTATTCATATTGTTATTTTGTAGATTGAGATATAGTTGGACTTGCTAGTTTTAATTAGACTGGACCTCTAGTCAACTTATACAGATTCGAGAAGGGCTGGAGTCCACTTGATACGTAGCTGGCATGTTTACGTATCTTGGTCCGATGTATTTTAGGACTGGGACGTTACAGACTATGCCGAAGTATCCATAATTCTCGGTCGAAAATTTGGTTTGAAGATTTTAGAAGAACCGTTCCTTTGGTTTGCCGATCCAGACTCATGCGGATCTACTGTAGTATAGATGCCTGACCCAGTACCTAATAGGTAGACCCATGATCAGATTAGTCGCCTAGCTATTGATCTGTCTTGTCCGTCGGATAGTTTAAGGAGCACGATTCTACTCGAAAGACGGTTTGCAACCCTGATCCTTGTTTGATTTAAGGGTCGTGGATATTCTCAAGAGTGTTTCATGCAATCATTGTCATTTTTCGTTGGCATTAACTAATTGACTCTTGTCCCCTGACCATTCTTTCTAGGAGTTATCCTAGTTTAGCTAGTGTCACGCTCCAGAACCAGAATACTGGCAAGTGGGGACGGACATGGCCAGCTACGCAATACCAAAGTACACCAGTACTCTGAAATCACGTATAAGCTGTCAAGACATGGGGGTTACTTCTACAAGCCAACAGTCGATCCTAGGTTAAAACAATCATAGGTATCTCAATCATAGGCAATTATACAAGGTACAAGAAGTACGATCATCAGATATACAATAGTAAAGCGCCCCAAACCATATATACATGGATGATCATGAAGCTAGTAATACAAAATGGAGAAAATAGCAAAAGTATTAGTCATACATGATAGCTCTAGCTGCAGTCTAGAATACGCACATCATGTTTATGCCCGTAGGCTAAATGTCAAGGACCAAAACACGAGCTAAACACGTGCTCGGAGGCTAAACGCCACAAAAGAATAATGTACATAACCAGTGGGAGAATAAAATGAGAAACCCACTTGGGTACTCTGGCGCTCCGGATGGTCACTGTCGAGTAGATGGTGTAGAAGATCCTCTGGGCTTCTCTATCAGATCTGGCCAAACAAAACCGGTGGGGTCAGACCCCCAATAGCAAGTACCACGAAGGAAGCCAAACTTATGAACTAAAACCAACAATCACTAACATCAACAATTAGAGATACAAATGAGTAAGAGCAGATCGAGACTCGTGCACTACCAATGCACTTATCCCGAACATAGGAAGACAATAAGTAAGCATCTTGGAGCATAAAGTAATTATCATGCAACATAATGTAAAGTGTAGACATGTTAAGTAAACAAAAGCTTGAGAATATGTAAAAGTAATTGAACATGTGAACTTGTGAGATAGCCGGGTCATAAGAGCATGGTGACCCGGCATAGGGAGTCATGTATAGCTTGTGAGATAATTGAACATGTGAGCATATAAGAATTATATAGAAGACAATGATAAGTGGACTTAGAAACTAATTCGGAAGTCAAGTTACAACCCTTAAACCAAACAAGGACCTGGATTGTAGCCCTTTTCCTGAACAGAACTTAGTCTCTAATCATTGTGCAGCATAAGGATCATGTAGAACATGTGAGTACTAAATAGGACGACAAATGATAGGATAACTTAGGAACCATTCCGGAAGCCAAGTTACAACCCGTAAACCAAACAAGGACCGGGGTTGTAACCCTTCTCCTGAATAGAACTTTGTCTCTGACCATTTATCGATGAAAGTAAGCATAAACCATAGTGTACTGAAATAAACATACGGACACTGCCTAGACAAAACTAGACTGGACTGGACTGACTCTATCCATCAATCACGGCCAAGCAGTGAGTACGGCTTGATACTTTAACTAGGATTATTACAAGCCTAGTTACTAACAAGATGCAAAGAGATTTTCAAGTCCAGTTACCCGCCTGCTGCTACCGGAGTGACCCCAGCAAAAGAAAAACAAGTATAGCAGACACACTGCAGTAAGATACATGTGTGCTAAGGAGGTGCCCCACTCGATGGTGAGCTGGAAATGTGCTCATCATGACAGATAGCTCCAAATCCCATGTATATATATAGGGCCGGGATCAAACGGGCAACAAGTAACTGGAAAAGTCTCTCAATGAACTACTTGATCAATCTAGTTATTAATCCTAGCCAGATTCAGTATAAATCCCTGACCGTAGGAAATTAGGAATTCATGTCCTAGACATGATGCAATACAGAACATGTAGCTTGTACAAACACACTCAAGAGAAACACCCATGGTGTCCAAATCATTCATTACTTGTAAGCCAATAAAGCCGTCGCAACAACATTCATGGTTCATGTCATTTCATATGACTTGTTATATTACTTGTCTAGAGTGCACCACGACGGGTCACTATCATGTTAAGAGTACTTGTTACGGGTGTGCCACGATGGGCCATAATCATGTTAAGCAAAGAAGTGACATGTGACTTGAGTATACCGCAACGGGTCACTATCGCGTTAAGTAAAGAAGAAAGACATATATTATGGGTGCACCCAACGGGTTACTATCATGTTAAGCAAAGAAGGAAGACATAAATCATGAGTTCCCCACCATGCGTCACTATCATGTTAAGCAATCATAGACGTAAGAAAGATTGTAGATAGATCTTGATAAAAGGTGCATCATAACATATGAAAAGGAATAAATGAGGTAACTACTTGGCCTAAAACACCAATTGAATCTGTGCTAGTGTTAAAGGTATGAGAGGGGTACAATCATTCTCTAATCGTACAATATTATCAAATCATGTTAAGAAATTCATTTATTAAAAAAATATCAAGCAATTTAGTAGGGTCGTCGTAACTTAGGCCAAGATAGAAAACATGCAATGTAATCATAAGCTCCATATCAAGAATGAAAGAAACTTGCATAAAATAGTTGGTAACATATTCTTGAAGCCAAGAAAAAGATCTACAACTTTCATGTTGGAAGTTGGGAGAAATTCTAGCCACAAAACAGCCAAATATGACATAAAACAGCCAAAAATAGCCAAAATATGCATTATGCAGCACTACGCAAGCCATGCGACACTATACATCCATACGGCACTATGCAAGCCTATGGCACTATTCATCCTACAGCACTATTCATTTCTGTGGTACTATGCATCCTTGCGGGACTATGCAAGCCATGCGGCACTATTCATTCATGTGACACTATTCATTCCTGCGGCACTATACATCCATGTGGCACTATGCAAGCCATGTGGCACTATTCATTCCTGCGGCATTATTTATTTCTGCGGCACATGCATCCATGCGGCACTATTCATTCCTACGACACTATTCATCCATGCATCACTATGCAAGCCTACGACCCTATGCAAGCCATGCAGCACTATGCAAGCCATACGACACTATTCATGCCTGTAGCACTATTCATCCATGCGGCACTATTCATCGTCCCTGCTAGAATCAGGCCAAATGAACATAGAAGATGTCCAAATCTTATTTTGGCCATAACTTCTTTAAAACAAGTCGAAATCTAACTTTTCAAAGGTCCATTTTGTGTAAAGTCGAATTCATTAAGGTTAGAGCCTACTACCTCTTTTCTATTAGTATATCACACCACCTATTTGATAATTTCACTAAGACAAACATAGGAAGTTGTTGGGCTTATACCAACCATTGACACCATAAAGAACTGTACGGGAACCTGGCAACAACATGGGCTTTGACCTGTGTAGGAGAACACCCTAGGTAGTACAATGTAGGTTCAGTAATTAAGAGTATCCGTGACTAGGAAGAGGGGGATCCTGGCAACAGGGTCACCAATGGCCGTCAGTCCCAGGAAACAGGGATGACATGTCAAGTATCCACCAATAGGATAGACATGGTCTAGTACCCCATTGAGAACAGTTGGGTTTTTCAACGAAGTAACAGAGCATGGGTATAGGAATTGTCTATCCCAAATACCAGCCATCATAGCAAGAAATCAGGACCAGATTTCTTGATGTCCTGTCCAATTACTAGATGACTAGTCCTGGTCAATCCTTAGATCAGTCCTTTGGTGATTGTAGTTCAGTCCACACCTTCATCTTGATCAGTCCCCTTTAATTCTTGTGTCCAAATCTTTTGGTTCAGTCTTTACACTAGGTATCATGATGCCTTTCTCAGGAATCAGGACTCTTCATTGAGATTGATTGGTGACAAATCTAGTATAATTATTTTCTGGATTCCTTAAGTTCAGACTTACATCACATTATGATTCATTCTATATGGTATGTTGTGTCCCCTTTCACCCATGTTCCAAACCATGACCACTCGAAATATCATGCTAAGTAAAAGGAAGACATCATATAGCAATGACAGTAGCAATTTCTACTTGATTAGGATGACTACCAGTTAGAGGGTTACCCGCACATGTATCAGTAATACTTTGTAATTGTCTTGCATTAACCTACAGTTCAGTTCATATTTTCTTTTAGAATTCATTTGGAGATGTATCAATCTCACTAAATATTCAGTCCCTCTTTACCTAGTTGGATAGGTTACTGGGTTAAGAAGGAGGACTCGAGCATACATGTAAGAATGTGTAGTTCCTATTTAGTATCAGTCCTAAACATGTCCATGTTGATACAGTCCTCACATCACAGGTATCAGTCCCATCTATATGTTAAGATATTGTGGTATCAGTCCACATCATATATGATTAACTCTTGTCCAATGTTTCTGTCCCAAGCTAACCCTTGCATGGTATTATAACTTCTCTTCAAACACATCCTTGCATCAGAACATTCACGTTGATTAGCCATAGAACCCTGTATACTGCCTGCAGTTCACTACATTGCATTATGTACATTTGACATCCTACAGATAAACCCCTGCACAGGCAATGCTGCACATAAGAGTAGTTGATGTACCACAAGTTCACACTCAGGTCATAGGCCACCTGCAGTAAGCAGTTGTTAAGGTTTTTGCATTGAACTTTAGTGCAGTCCACATTAGGTGGAATGTTCCCTTAGCCCAGTTCAGCTTGATGTATAGTCCTAGTATACCTTGTTTAAAACCAATTGCTCATGTTAATCTCTTATGTAGCAGTCCAATCTGTGAAATCCTCCTTTTATTCTAGAAATAGTTATCATTTCCAGTGTTCTGTTACATATTATTTCAGTCCCATCTTAGTGTTTGAACCCATCTTATTCATTACAGTCTATATTGCCCTGCATTCCTATTGATGCCTACATATAGGTCCTCCATAGTCGAGTATCAGAGATATTGCATATGTCCTATCTATGTATGGTACAGTCCCCTGCTTTACCTATATTGTTCAACCATTGTGGTAAGTTCAGCAAATTGTGGTGACAGTTGAATAAAGACATGTGTATCAGTTGGGGTAATAAGGGGCTGAATAGCAGTAGTAGGTAGGCAGAAACAAGGTTTCTTTGTACCATTAAATACTGACAGGATGCTCATATGGGTTCCCTTCATTGCCTTAGACACTAGTTGAGAACCAAGCCTAAATAGATGTAGATGACAGTAAGGGAAATGCCTACAGGACACTACTTTTTCAGTATGCTAGGAAACACACAAGCCTTGTCTAGGGGACATGTTGATGAATCCTGGTATAGCCTAAGTAATAGGAATTAGGGAAGCATGAGTGTTCCCCATGCTCTATTAGCATGAGAAAGGTGTGTGTGTCAGGATAAATTAAGTTGCTAGTGTGTAGTACAATAAAGGGTAACATCAAGGACAAAATGTGGGTATCTTAGAATAATAAATATGATGAACCAAATTAGGCAAGTTGTATAGGATGACCTAGAATTTTCAAATAAACATAGTTAGTTGATTAATTGTAAATCATTTGTTGACTTAGTAGTTCATAAAAATAGGTCATCTAGACTCGAGCTTGATACTTGGCTAGTAACCGCAGCTCAGGACCTAAGGCAAGTATACCTTGCCTTTCTACACAACTTTATTTACATGCACTGTCTTTAATTATTATCCAGTTTTTCTCATATTGTTGTCATGTATCTTTCATATCCTATTTATATACTTGTATCATTGCTATATAGACCGTGTTCACAGTCAGCTTTGTATCTTATTGGATGTATTCACTTTAAGCCTTGATTGAGTCGTGTCGTGGGTCGAGAAGTCGTGAACTGAACTGCTTTTACTCCATGTCTTGAAATCTTGAAGCTAACCTACGAGTCCACACTAGGGACGAGGGTTAGTAGTTATCCGTGTCTTAAGCTAACCTGCGAGTCCACACTAGGGACGAGGGTTAGTAGTTATTGGTCCACACCTGCGAGTCCACAATAGGGACGAGGGTGATGCTAACCTGCGAGTCCACACTAGGGACGAAGGTTAGTAGTATATGGTTCACACCTACGAGTCCACACTAGGGGCAAGGGTGATGCTAACCTGCGAGTCCACACTAGGGGCGAGGGTTAGTAGTTCAAACCTGCGAGTCCACACTAGGGACAAGGGTTTGAGTATTCGTTTCGGTTATCCGTTGACATCTTGACATGAGTTCTCTAGTCCTTGTTCAGCAATTCATTTTCGTGTAGACAGTGTACATATTCGTGTTTATTCATTGTTCAGTTTTACTTGTTTATTATGTATTTTCCTCCATGCATAATAAACTGTTAGAAAGGCTCGTTTTTATGTATCTTGCTAGTCCTCTGAGGACCTGATGATCTCTTCAGGTTAGCTGAGTTTGAGCCAGGAGCAGTCGAGTGGATTTGAGTTAGCATCAGAGCGCAGTGCTTGCAGTTGAGGTGGTCTAGATTAGCAGTTTTATACAATTAGTTACTTCATGTATTTCTCTATTCTTCCGTCTATTGGTAGTGGATTTGTGTCCACCGGACGTGACATTTGATATTCAGTTTATTCATTATTATTCAGTTTCCTGTCTTTTCATTGATCTTGACTGTGACTTGATTATTTTTGTGGATGAGATATAGTTTACCATGAGATTCTAGATTGCCGTGACTAGTGTATAGACAGCGTACTACCGCCGACACTACGGCGTAGGCTGGGCTTGGACACGCTTTGTATCCGAAAAGCGGGTGCAGGTCGTGACAAATTCTCTACAACATAGAACAATCAAAACTTGAAAATAATGAAATTTAGTAGATCAAAACCCAAGAAAATCAAAAAGGCTATAAACTTAGATCTAACAAATACATCCGTCCAAACCGAAAACTCTAAGTTCTAAAGATGCTTAGAATCATGCAAGGAAGAAAATAGAACAAACCAAAATAACTTTGCTCAAGGTTTGGCAAGATGTACTTGCCTAGGGTTGGAGGAAGAAGATGAAGAGAAAGAGAATAAAAATAATGGAGGAGAGATAGAGGAGTTGGGTTTATACAAACCGTCTCATCTCAAACCCACCTAAACCAAACCAATCCCAATACCAAGTTGAACCGAACCAAATTAAACCAAGTCAAGTTTAACCTACACTTTGGAAATTTTTTAAAATATTCGAAAACCAAGAAATAAGAAATACGACTCAAAATACGTACACGTACATAAATACTGATACAGTGAGACGAGTCTAACAACTCTCCCATCCTTAGGAAAATTTCGTCCTCGGAATTTCCTAAAGCCAGTCGAGTAAGATAACTAAAACAAAAGCTCAAGAAAACACAATCATCTCTATAAAATGTAGCATGGTATATAAGTAAATAGAGGCGGCTGTAATGTAAATAAATGCGTAAGCAATAACACAATCACAATCAATAAGGATTGGAGGCATATGAATAAATATGTCTCCTGAGACAATTGAGTCGGGACCAACGTCCTCGCTAGTCTATGCTCACTCCAAAAATAGATAAAGGTCAAGTCCCAAGGTAAGTCGGTACCAATGACTTAGTCCAAGACATGACTCTACCCAGGACGTATCGTCGTAGTCGATACCAATGAAGTTATCACATGCCTCGACTACGAAGACAAAAGAGTTGGGGATAAAAAACTCGCCTTCACTCACCGAATAAATCAAACCGGCCATTGTACTCCATACGTGGATAGAATACAAGGTCGCCTGCAAGAACCCAAGATAATCGCCACTACCTGGCCTGCCACTGAAACACAAATCCCAAGAGAAGAACTGATGAAAGACCATGAAGATGGTACCTGAGACTCCCAAGGTATTACCCTCGTACAAATACTAGAGCTGCTCCTGGTATTGTGCATGCAACTGTGCTCTGAGCTGTCTGATCCTCTGAGCTCGCGATGGCGGTGGGTACTATGCCAATGGTTGAACATCTAGTATTGGCCCTAACTGCTCATCCACTTCTGGAGGTGATGACTGAGGCGACCGAAAGGACTGTAGTGGTACATCTGGTGTAGCTGGTCGTCTTCGAGATGTCGGTCAACTCTCGACTCTGCATCTGAATGCTGAGACTGATCCTCCACAACTAGCCTAACAGAAGATTGCTGACCTGCCATCGGCAGAACCCAAACAAGATAATCGAAAGAATTAGAAACAGTATCCCTGAAAGTTAAATGACACAAGGATCAAATCGAGAGAATAGGAGAGATCAACGATCAAGGCTAATATCAGATCAAATGATCAAAATAGAGAATAACATGAAGGAAATCAATAAAGGGTAATCGTGATTGAGATAAATAAACATCAGTAACCCCCACATATCTAAAAAATCAGACCTTGCATGGGCCACCACTAAAACCTATGTCACGCCCCAGAACCAGAATACTGCCAAGTGGGGACGGACATGGCCATCTACGTAATACCAAAGTACACCAGTACTCCGAAATCACGTATAATGAGTGGAGTAATACGACCCCAACGTGTCGGATATGGCTACAGCCCTGGTGCTCGATACTTGGCAGAGCAACAACCAGTCAGATCTAATCGGTCGGATCAATTCTATTGCAAAGAAACAAAACAATTAATGAGTGGAGTAATCGATCTCAATTCTTAGAATAACATAAACCTAGATCAAGACTCACCGGAAGTTGAATGATCGATCGAGGAAGAGCTCGTCGATCTACGATGAGGGAATCGAACTGGACGACAGAATCGGAGGTCCGTTGATGAACCGCCGGAGACGTCGAGGAGGAATCAGCCCGATTGCTCGGAGAAGGACCGTGTCGTCGAAGATCTGGCCGGTGTCGCCGAGGAGAACACCGTGCGCCGCTCGAGACGCTTCGTCCGCTGCCGGATCGCCTAGCCGTCGGCTCTGGAAGAGACCCCGCCGTTGTGGAGAGGTCGCCGTTGGGAAAGGAGCTGCCTTGCTGGAAACGCGTCGCTTGCTGGGAAGGGAGCTGCCTCACCGGAAATGCGTCGCCCGCTGGGAAGGGAGCTGCCTCACCGGAATCGAGACTTAGGGTTAGGGGATTTGGGAAAAGGGAATAGCTCGAGCAGAGAGCTCAGCTCTGCTCCCCCATACTTCCAACAAAATGAGAGAGTTAGTTTAAAAAGAATCAGAAAAGAATTAGAATTTTACTAAAAAGACCCCAATGCTTTCCTTTATTACAAATTGTTAGAAAAATTAATTAGGGGAGTTTTTAGAGAATATGAGAGTTTGCTACAAGTTTGTTAGGAATAGAATCTTAGAGAGCACTCCAACTATAGTTGCTACAGCTTTTCCCCAAAACCCTAATAATTAATAAAATTAAAGATAAAACTTATAAAAGAATTAATACTTGCGAAAATAAAATTATTTCTCTAGAAATTCTATAATACCAAAATGCCCAAAATTCATAAAATCAGGGATAACGGGGTTACAGTGGCCGATGGCAATGAGGAAGACAATAACTAAGCTCTTAGACGTATCGAAGTCCTCGAGATATGGCTAATATGGATTCCTGGAGTTTGATGATTGTGGGAATGTTTCGCGGAATGAGGAGAATATCAAGAATTTCAATATATGATTTTTACCCGACCTTTTAAGCGCCCAAACCTAGTACCATTGTTATCTCCTGGTAGTTGGGAGACTTGTTTACTGATAGCCTGTGAATATTGATTCAGTGGATTCTTGTGAGCCGGAGGGCTTAGCATTTGTTTATGGTGATTAGCATAGTATACAGTGAACATCTTTCCTGACATGATATTCATATTCCATTGTAGATGGGAGGACTATTGATTGATTGATCTGGTGGATGGACCGACTTAATAATTAAAGCTGTAGGCTCACTTGCGTACTTGATATGCTATTATAGTAGAGACCCTGACCGTGTACCTAACCTAATACCCATGCCATGATGGCGGCAGAGGACTTCGTGTGATTGACTGATTGGCCATGTTCCTGACTTGACTACCTGTACCCGTGTTGGTGCTATCCTATGTATGCACTGATGTTCTATCCTACGTGTGCACTGAGGTGCTATCCTACATGTCCACTGAGGTGCTATTTGATTCTATGTGTTATATGACAATGCATTCATCTTTCAACATGGACAGGGTAGTTGGTCTGTAGCCTTAGCATGGTTAGGATTGATTAACTGCTTGTTGCATTACACTAAGAATGAATCTAGACTTGGGACTATATGAGCCAAGGTGGATATATACTTAGTGTACTCATGCTGAGGTACGACATCTAAGAAGGTGATCATGTGACCATGGCATGTGATTTCGAATAACCGTAAGAATAATTAAGCAACTAAAAATGGTAGAAGCATTAGAAGGGAACGAAATCTCGATATTGTACATTATCGGCCCCTATCAGACACCTATCTAGGAGTGCAGACCGGCCGCTACGGATATCGTTACCGTCCGCAATAGTGGATGGCAGTATCCAACTACTATATATATGTACTATGCGTTATATGACTAATCTATTTCGCACGGTAGCCTAGTGATGGACCGGTGCTTACCTACATGATATGCATTATTATTTGGCCTGGCTAACCCTACTGGATACTGTACGATCTGATAATTCCTATATATTGCATCGTTGGAGTAACCCAACCTCCACATAGGAAGCCGTAGGCATTTGAGTGGCCGCTTATTCACCCAAATTTTATGGCTTGCTGCTTGCTTTGGTATGTAACGTTACCCCGGTGCGGTATTTTACTCCCTTGCCTTTGTTTGGTGTAGGAGTATATTGCTGTTCCGATGACAGACTACGAGTTCCAGTTGGTGATGTAGGTGTTAGTGGACGTTAAGATAATTGTGATGATTATTGGTTCTTTACCTGTGTTAGTTGATGGATTGTTGTCTTACATTATGTAATCGTGCATTGGTATCGCACGATCCTTACCCTCATTTAATGCTTCTATATGTTTTTCTGTCATATATTTTATCATGCTGGTTTTCTTCGCCCATCCTTGAGCCTTCCTTTTTGGTACTTTCTACGGTTGGCCTAACCAACCCTGGATTGTTCCCAGATTTCTAGCGATCGACCCTATGGATCTTCCAAACTTGACTTGGAGGATGTGATCTAGTTCCAGACCACGCAAGAAACCGTGGGAAGGTATTCTCATTTACATTATTATCTTGTACTGTAGACTTCCTGATTATCATATGATTATTTCGACCGTTGGTCCTACCTGCTTTCCATATGGTTATCAATCTTACTGTTATTTTTTTATTATTGCATGTAGATATGAGATCAGATATTAGGTCATAGATTGATTGCATGTTATAGGATACCCAACATGATTGACAGCTATGATCGCCGTATGATGTCTTCGTACCTTATACGGTATAGTTGGCCTACATCCGTCCCCGTATTTCAGTACTGGGGCATGATAATTCACTTTCACTTCCCTCAGTTTTTAGAGGAATCTCCTCTGAAGAGAAATGAATTCACTTTGAAAAAAGTGAGAAAATGGGTAAAAAAAATATGAGTGAGCCTCTGTGATGAGAATAGTTTGACGAGCACCGGCCCGCACTGCTTCTGGAGATCATTGGCTCGTTGACTCACGTGTACTCGCTTACTCGCGGAAGGAGAACAACAGAGAGCGAGAAGTTCAGCCCTAATGACTCCAACCTTGGCTCTCCGTACGCTATGGGAGCTCTGACATTGAATCCGATGGAGGAGGAGGGCGTGCCAGCGGAGGAGATGCTGGCAACTAGGGAACGAGGGCTCCTCGAAAGAGATCAACATCGACGGAGGAGAGCTCTTTTGTTTTTTCTTCTTCTTCTTCTTGCTACACCAGACAATCAGTCAGTGGCTTTGCTTGTCACGACCCGCACCCGGAGTAGGGGCACGAGTGCGTGACAGCGCCCAGCCTACGTCGCAGCATCGGCTATAGAACGCTGTCTAGGTCTAACTATCTGACTAACCATTACAATATCAGAACCTGTCGAGATGGTCAACTCCAAACGGAGAACAAGTAATGACAATCTAAAATACTCAATCACAATATTCTAAGAAAGGTAATGATACAAAAATATAAAGACAACTAGAAATAAAAGTATCCAAAAAAGTCTAACATATAAATATTACAAGTTTAGAGTCTCAGAGTCAACATTCCCAAATACAAACTCTAAAATAATAACATACCAGAGTGTCATCTGGAGACAGTCCAGTACAAAACTAATCTAACTGAGCCACCATTAGAGCCTCCTTGGCTTAAACTAACCCTTGCTGGACTAGGGTCTCCTGGTCTATGTCCACTACGTCATGAGGACCATATTAGGTGGTACACTCGTCCTCGCCGTCGTCTGAAAAATATATCCAGTCAGGATGGAACGAGCACATTTCCAACAACAGTTCCTAATAAATGACAAGTGCTATGAAATAGTAAATAGAGAGAATATACAACAGCAATAGAAAGTACATAAAAGTAGCATGGCAAGGGTATAGCAGTAAACTAGAGCAAGAGCAAGAGAAATGGATCATATCATGTACAGAGTCAAGAATCATCTATCTATGTGAGTGAACATTAGTTTTGACATGTGGCCGGCTTGAAAACTTGTACAAGGTCTACTGACCTGGTTAATCATACGTGGAGTGTATAATTAACACTCACAAGAATCTACAATGCACAAGGTGGGTATTGACCACATGTCTAGACTAATATTCCCCCTCACCCGACTGGTAGAGTGGATCCAACCATGACACATTACGACACAAGATTCCACGAGAAGGTAGCAAGTCTCCTCGAGAATCGATGTCCATATATTGTACAAGAACTACAAAAGG
Organism: Iris pallida; assembly: GCA_029216955.1. Classification (NCBI taxonomy): domain Eukaryota; kingdom Viridiplantae; phylum Streptophyta; class Magnoliopsida; order Asparagales; family Iridaceae; genus Iris; species Iris pallida. The sequence continues at coordinate 44,837 of JANAVB010006812.1, forward strand.
GCTTGCACAAGATACACCAAGGTAAATAAGGAATAGCATCTCATGACGGGATCCATAAATACCAATCCATATGACCAATATGTCAAGAGACAAGTACATCTACACTAAGTACGAGAAATATAGTAAATATCATAAATGGAAAATTATCAGAAAATGTACTCGCCAGCCAACTAGTGTGGAATGTTGTATCAAAATCATGTTTGAAACAAGTACATCACACCTAAATGTGGAATGTTGTATCACAATCATGTTTGGATTTGAAAACAGACCATACTAGTCAAATTCTAGGTCAAATGATCAACCTAAGTCAACTCTAGGTCAAACTAGTCCAATTAGTCATTTCTAGGTTGTATGTGTCTAAACCCAAGCTATTGTGTCCTTACACTAAGTTTCTAGGTTTTGTAGCTCTTATAGTATAGGGTAGGTTCATTAGGCTATTACCTATAGGTAATACCCTATTTAGTCTTACCTTGCCTATATATATATTATCAATCATGTTGCTTCATATATATATATATATATATATATATATATATATATATATATATATATATATATATATATATATATATATATATATATATATGATAAGTCACTGTGCATACATGTAGGTATGCACCAGGAAACACAACCCATGCCCCTTACTCATATGAACTCCCTTCTCTATTCCTAATGTACAGATACCCCTAACTTGATACTTGAGTGTATCAAGTTACACTCCTATATTCCTTAGTAGACACCCTCACTCCCACAATTGACACCACTTCCCAGTTAATTATCAAGACAACTGCTCCTAAGCAACGCAGCCTACTGCCTTGCTCCCCATGCCCAATCAAGACTCCAAGGCCTCTGCCTAGTGAAATCCTTAAGACAGCTTGCCCCATAAACCTGTATTGATATCCTTCCCTTCCTTTCCCTTTCTTAACCTCACCCACAACACATAGACATGTCCTTGATCTCATCTACCTGCCTACATTTTCCTGATACTCTAATCACCCATTCCTTTATTCAATTATTCAAAACATCCCCCTCCTATACTCAGTCCAAGGACTGATGCTAAGAAGCCCTTCATTACAATACCCTTCCCTCGAATATCCCTTCACATGACACTCCACTGTTGGGTGACCTCCCATACTGCTAAATGCAGTGATCTCACTCTTGTTCGACCAACGTACAGGCCTATTGGCCTGTACAGACCCTCCTTTACTGCTGCCATGATACCCCCTTCTAAAAGCCCCACTGATTGCCTTCTATCTATGCCTTATATCCACCTATCCTCCTAATGAGCTATTACCTATGACACTCCCCTCCTATCTCTCACTGAACCTATGTATTGCTTCTGCTGCCAAGTGCTGCTGTTGTTTCTCCACAGCAGGGCACCCTCTTTAACTGTACTCATATGTTCAGCCATTGGCAAGGAAAGCCTGTGCTGCCTGACCCAGGGAAGATCTCCCCTGCATAGGCCAATCCCCATGGCTGCAACAACCTCATCTGTTAAATCCCCTGCTGACAGCAAGGTATCCTTGAATACCTTACTCTGATTCAGAGTTGGTTTCACATTCATTTCCCAACTGGATATGCCTTGTTTCCCTTACTTTCAACTGCTAATCTCTAACACCTCACACCCATACAGGAATTTGGACATCAAAGTTGTAGTAATCATATATAAATATGACCCACACACACTCTAATATCTGTACTAACTTCCCATACTTCCTCTAATCTTTCTCTAACAGTTGTACAAATGCTACCCTTTTTTCTTAATTCCTTGCATCAAGACTGAACTTCCCTTTGCAAGTTCAGTCTAACTGAACCTTGCTCCCCACTTGAACACTTGTTGCATCAGAACCTTCCTTCCTTAACAGTTAACCACATATGTTACACCCCTCTTATGCAGTGAAACCAACACCACACTTGTTAATCCCTTATATGGATTGATAAGACAGTCATCTTAAGTCATATGTATATATATATAATATATATATATATATATATATATATATATAATATATATATATATATATATATATATATATATATATATATATATATACACTAAATATATATATATATATATATATATATATATATATATATATTTAGTGTATATATATATATATATATATATATATATATATATATATATATATATATATATATATATACTACTAAAAGAAATATGTTCACACTATATAGATTTCACCCACAGACCTCCCAAAGTTCACACACTGACCTCTCAACTGATCCCCCTCCCCTTTACATTTCTGACACTTGAATGAACAAAGGGGGTTGCCAAAGCACTCTTAACTGATAGGTATGATAGGGCCTAAGGCCTTTGCCCCCAACTAACATTTGCCATCCTCCTTATACTACCTATCCATATATCTATTACTCCAACTTTCTATCTATCTATACCTCCACCTCCACTTACCTACTTAATTGACTACACATCGCTCCCAATTGGACAACACAGGGGTTGGACTACTGTCTTGGCCCTCACACTTGGTTTCTAACTCCTGTCCCAGGCCAATGCTCATACCCCTTATATGTATATATGTATACTTAAGTGGCTCATGTGCACATACACACAAGACAACTACTCCCTTACGTACCCTACTGACACTTGATACCTATGACACACTAAATACTCACCCACATGTGCACATAGGGAAAAACACTCCCTCACATATAGACACTCTAATCCCCCCTTGACATACCCTCTATCACTCACACTTTTAAGCACTCGCCATCAATACTCGAGCACACATCAATACTAATGCACTGCTGCTACTCTTCACATCTTCACTGCACTAACTCCCTGCCCCCCATATCACATATGTCAAATTCTCTGCTGCCTATTCTAATGCCAGAACCAAAAACCCCTCGCTAGACAATCTAAAGATACACACCCTACTCTCTCCAAATTCCCTTCATTCAGACTTTGGACTGAACCCAAAGTCCAACCCCAAATGTGGACTGATTCACCCTCTAAATCAAATCCCTCAATACATATTATATGACAGTAGCCATCATGTGCATTAAACATCACAGTGTCATATACATTAGCTATAAGTTTACCTCTACTGGACACATAATAAATATTCACATATGTACTTATATATGATACTTAATACATATATATTCACATATATATACCTATATATATAGGCCCAATCTCATATAAAATATTTATAAGCGGATGCCTACATGGAAAATGTGGGTGCACAATGTAGTGAGCCAAAGCTAGTGTCACATGTCATGGTAGTGTGTGCACTAGTGTGTCAAGGTCCACAAACTCCAAGTGTCCCCGTGTCCTAAGATATCAAGACACAACCTCATGGTATCCTATTGTGGACACAATACTAGCCTCAAACACTACCCACAAGTCTATTTAAGCCTATGAGGCATTTCAACAAACACTTGGTGTGTCACCCACGAATTTCTTCCAAGAGTGACACAAAACCTATTTAAACTTTCAAATAAAGACTCAATAGAGCCTCTAAACTATTCATAATGGTTGTCCTTATACATGGGTGAGTTCCTATGGGTCCAATACCAAAATTAGGATAAAAAAGACAAGTTTAGAGAGTGATATACCTATTGGGAGTGGTCTCCCAATGAACAATCCAAAGGACACGAACTCGATACGAAATTCCTTAGCAAATGGACTCTCCTCCTTGCTCCTAGCTCCACACTCCTTGTAGACACCTTCTTCTTGAGAGGATGTGAGGAATGGTGGAGGAAAGAGTGAGACTGGGAGAGAAAACAATGGTGGGAAGGTCTCTTTTTGGAAATAGCTCTTGAATAGGAAGATGGAGGCTAGAATGAATGAAGTGCAATGAAGGAGGGGTTCTTCTCTTGGCTGACCAACTATACTAGGTTAGGACAAAATCAAAATGTCTAATATGCCCTCTAAGTTGTCATTTGGCTAATTAAATGCAATGCAAGGATTTGAGATTATTTTGGACAAAATCCTAATATCTTAATGAACTAATTGGTCATGAATAATTAGTCTAATTGTACTATCTTAATGAGTCGGTTTATGGGCTATGTCTTGCTAATTCTTGGGCTCTGGATTAGTGTCTAAGCTAATCGGACCACTAACACAAGTCAAAAACTAGACTAGTCTCTAATCCGACCAACTAATCCCAAATAGTTTAAATAGATTCACACAATATTCCTAAATAAATATTTACATTACATAAAATTAATAAAATGAAAAATTTATCCTTGTTTGGAAAAACGGGTGGTTACATTGCTATTGGTAGTAGATAAAGACTTAGAGCATCTCCAACCCTATTGTCTTGTTAAGTGTTGTGAGTCTTAGGTGGCTCCTATGTGGCATGAGCCACAAGACAATGTCTTGTTTATATGACAAAATTATATCTCAAAAGACAATGAGATAGAAAAACTCTCTCCAATGCAAAAGTATTGAGAAGACAATAAAAAATATTTTTTCCAACTTCCAAGGCAACTTTTAAGACAACTACTCATCTTCTTTCTTTTTTCTAATATTTTTTATTCATAATTGATGACATGGAAGAGAAGACATTGTCAAGTGCATTGTCTAGAACAAGATAATCAACTTCACAGTATCTTCTTTAATTTTTGCCACATAAATTTCACAATTGATTTGACAATTGCATTGGAGAAGAACTTTTGAATAAAATTTTGTTATTCGTACGTGGCATTAACTTTTTTTCAAACTCACAGTAGGGTTGGAGATGCTCTTATCTAGTGGAGGAATTTTGTGTGCTTTGTGACGTATGTCAAGCAGAAGCTCAGGTATCTCCTTACAATTGTCTCGTTTTCCCCTTTCCTCTTTGGTGTGAGAGATGGTGCTGTCGAATAGGAAGCTGAAGCAGAAGCTCAGGTCTCTCCTCGCCGTGTCCATCTCCGCAGCCGAGTCCAACACCAAAACTCTATCTTCTTCTTCCTCTTCTCCTGCGCCAGTTAAGAAAGAAGTAGAGAGCATCAGAGAGCTCCTCGGCTCCAAGCCCAACTTGCCCAAGAGCCAGAGAAGAAGAAACAAGAAGCCCCCGCCCCCATCCCCTCCTCCTTCTGAAGAAGCTAAAGAAGAAGCCCAAAAAGGGAACGAGGAGGAGAATGTGGAGAAGAAGATTAAGAAGAGGAAGCGAGGAGGAGGAAATGAGAACGGTGTGTCGGTAGAGAAGAAGGACGAGGAGAAGCCTGAACAGAAGAAGCTGAAGAAGAAGCCATATAAGAAGAAGAAGGGCGAGGTGGAGGGGGAAGTAATGTGGAGGAGGAGGAGAAGGCCAGTGACAAAGCGGCTGTTGTCGAAGTGCCGATCAAAATCGACGAGAGGTGAAAAAACATTCATTCCATTCTCTTTTGTTTGTCATTTTGTTGTTTTAGGTGTATGTTGTACGGACACGAGTACGACACAACATAATTTTGGAGTGTCCATGCTTCGTAGGTCGTTTGTTACTTCCAGGTTAAGGTTTTGAACCATGCTCAATTTGAATGGGTATTGGTTCGAAAGCACTCATCATCATCATCCAAGACTTCTCCCATCAGAATGGGGTCAGCTATTATAGAGCATAAGAAAGCTCCATAAAAAAAACTTGACAAAGCTTTTATGACCGGCTGTCGACGTGATGTCAACCCTTTGTATTGGTGGTACCAAAATTCCTAGCGAAGGTAGCTATGAGAGTGAGATGGCCATACCTTAAAACCTACGTCTCCAGTTATGGTAGGTTGACCTACGGCTTTGTAGTTTAAGCTCATGCATCCAAGGTTCCGAGTGACCCTGAACTGTAAAGAGTCTAGATGAAGGGGTATCATGATACAATTTTCTATAATGAATTGCATTTATGTCCACAACACATTAAGATATATAGTGAAAGACATTCTTGGATAAAGGCTTTCTTCTTGTTGTTGTACTGGTTTCAACTACTATTTTAGGCTTTTATTTATTTATTTATTTATTTTTCTAATCTAAGTTGGTTAATGATCTGTGCCATATTGGCAGTGAATTTAAGGTGGTCTACGTTGGAGGCATCCCATACTACTCAACTGAGAATGACATAAGGTCTTTCTTTGAGGGATGCGGTACTGTAACATTAGAGGAATTGCTATAATTACTTTCAAGGTATGCTTACACTTTAAAGTGCTTTATTTTTTTGGTAATGGTAGCTATACTATGCCTCTCTGTTTTTTCTACAAGTTGAAGTCATAATTGTCTGTCAGTAGTCCACATATTTGGTTAGTTGTGTCGGAAGGAAAATGTTATTTCCATGCTTATGCCTTTCTCATGTTTATGGATACTCGCCCGTAGAGCTTCATGAACAGGTTTGCATGTCCCAAACGTAGGTGGTTCACGTGACAGTTCACCAAATCAAGAGTAATAGCCCGTAGGAAAAGAATCAATGCATAAATCAGCCATAAGAAATATTCTTTAGGACTAGTTCTTGTTTGCAATTAAGTATTTCTTATATCCAAGAAAAAGAGGCTCAGGATACTTTCCTGCAATGACTATCCATTTGTGTGTGGGACATCAAATAAGCTGCTCTTTTTCTGCTATTGTGTAGTGGTAACAGTTGAAGTGTTTAGGACTAGTTCTTGTTTTGCAGTTAAGCATTTCTTATATCCAAGAAAAATAGGCTCAGGATACTTTCTTATAATGACTATCCATTTGTGTGTGGGCATCAAATTAGCTGCTGTTTTTCTGATATTATGTAATGGTAATGATTGAAGTGTTTACTAACTGGCCAGAGAACTAGTAGTTGAAACTTGCAGTTTATCCCCCTATTCAGTAATATGCATGACATGAATCATTCTTCAAGGTCTTCTGACAGTTACTTTTATATTCTGCGTTTAAGTAGCCCCTTTGTGAAGGATATGCTGGTATGGTTAATCAAGTCAATGCCAACATGTAGCATGATATAGTTTGAATGCATTCAAGAAACATTTAAAAGCATACAATGTCCATTTGTTTACTTGCACCATAACTTTTTAACCATAACCAACCCACTAGGAAGCACATAGATCTCTAAGCACGTGTCATACCTGTGTCTGACATATGTCGTACACAACTCTTGCGCACAATGTCAGACACTTGTCGTCCATATCCAACCCTTGGACGGGCTTTGCCGAACACTTTTTGGTAGCTTGCTGACACCCATCAGAGGCATGTCTGATTAGTGCACGGCAAGACAAAAATTGATTCGGATAAGGATATCGTAGGTCTTTTGACTCTTGGATACTACCGACGACTATACTAAAGCTACCAGCCTCTCTGGAGCTGGAAATCACTACCCAAGTCTTGTAGGACTCCTGACGATTTTAAGTTCATTGTTTTCTCCCCATATTTCCACATTTTCCTACTAGGTACTTTGTGGTTTTCTGGCTTAAAGATTTGTTTTTAGCTATTTTCTGGTTCATAGGATATGATGAATGCTTTTAAGATTATTTCTCATGTTGTCAAATCATGAGACATAATTTATGTATTTATTCGATTGTCGTATCGTAACACATATAAGGATATATTCAAGGTTCAAAATATCGGTATCGGTATCGGTATCGGACAATTTGTATGAGTATCGGTATCGGAAGTATCGACGGTATCGGATCGGAGTATCGGATTTTTTGGTATCGGCAGTAGTATCGGCAATATTAAATAATTATTAAAAAAATTAGAATTTTTAAACATATTTATGCATTATTTAATTATTTTTAAGTTTTTATTATTATTATTATAATTAAATAAAATAATAGTCATCCTTTGTGATTGGTTTAACTGCGATATACAAGATTACAATTTTTCTTCATTTTCGTATTTTTAGTTTTAATTTTTACTATGTCATTAATTGATTATTCGTACTAATTGAATCTTGTATTATTTTATTACTACATGTTCAAATTTTGACGAATTAAGGAGTATAAAGGGAGGCACAAGAGATTAGAAGCAATGCAAATGGCTGGACGAGACAAAAGTCACAAGACTCATTATTATATAATTAATAATTATATTTGTTCAGACTTTTTTTTAAATTTATGTAAATAAAAATTATTTATAATTTTATATCCAGAATTTTAGTTTTATGCATTGTTACAAATGGTTACAATATAATCCATGATCCAATTATTTTGTTTTAAAATATAGGAAAATAAAATTAGCTACATGATTTATTTTAAATTTAAAAAAATTTTAACAAAAAATACTTGGCCAGAAAAATTCTTTGGGACTCTGGCCTATCCCTTTATTTAAATTTCATGAATAAATATTTTTTACAATAGGTATGAAGTACATAGAGTGTACAAATAAAGAATGAATACAAAAAATGAATATAAAAATGAATACAAATATATCACTAAAATGGTTCGTAATTATCGAAATCGTTCCGATATGGTTGTTGGTTATGAGGATAGTAGAGAATGATATCTGTATTATTGAAAAAATTTGTCATGAGGCCATCAAATGTAGAATGTTGTTCTGTGGCTTCTGCCTCTGGAGTATTGTATGGATAATAACTTGTAAATGAACTATCATATGTGTTGTTGTAATTGTTCGAAGGAGTAGGTACATCATGATAGCTAGATCCTCCAGCATATACATCATCCATACGGTGCTCTCTAGGTTGATGATCACTTGACCAGTCTCCACAGTATTCATGTGACTGGTCTCCAGGATTTTTATATTCATGTGACTGGTAAACACCAGTCGCGAGTGTAGCTACATTTCCTCCACTATCAGTACTGTCGTCTTTATCGCTGTCGACCTGTCGAGATGTTACATTTGGTGTTTTCTTTCTTTTTTTAGGCCTTCGAGCATTTGCGGCAGTATCTTTTGGATCAATATCCAAGTTATCATCTAACTATTCATTTTCTCTACCATCCAAGAGTGGCTTCTTTTTCTCTAGTCCAAGCTGTGAGTGGATCTTGATCGTGAAATATCTCATCCAAATCTATAACATTTTGATTATCTCCTGATCTTTGTACATTTCGAACCCTTAATCTCATATTATAATGTACGAAAACCAGTTTTTCTAGTCTCGCCATTGTAAGTCTATTGCGGGGACGAGTATGGATGAGAGAAAATGTTGTCCAGTTCCTTTCACAATTGGAGGAAGACACCGTTTGACTCAGTCGCACAACTAATCGAGTCAAATTTGGAGCATCCTCCCTAGCATATATGGACAACCACTCAGCTACAAAAGTAATAAAATATGTTAGTTTCTGTAATATTTAAATTTACCTAATAAATATATTTAAGTATTAAGTTATTAACTATTACTACCAGGGAGACATCGAGTTACAACACTTTGGAATTGATTTGAACCGAATGCACCAGTTTTCAATCGGAACCTTTCCGCCTACAAAGTGATATTGCACAAGTTATGACATTAAATATTAAATATTTTAAAGATGAAAAATTCAATATCAAACAATAGTTACCTCTCTGTTTATATTGAGGCGTGTTTCATTGTCATTCACCATTCTATTAACGACGCGGTGGAAGCCATTTAGCACCTCATCGTTGTTTACAACATCATTAGCATATTGGTACTTGGAATTCAAGAAATAACCTGCAAAATAAATAACTAGTTTAAAAATCCTATAAGCATTATAAAAGATATTTTTAAGGGTATTCAATTTATAGAGTACTTACCAGCTGCATGGATATCTTGATGTAGTTGATTATTCTATCTTTTATCAATCATTTGCCACCACTTCTTGTACCCTTTACCAACATTCTTTTTTATCATGAATTTAGCACTGTCCATAGCCTCATAAAGATGACCCATCTCAGCTTTATCATCACTATTAACCATCCTTAAAACTTTTACTAGAGGTCCAAATATTGCAGTGACCCCTGCAATATCCCTCCAGTAAGTTTGACCGTCGATTAAGCCGACAACTACATTTGCCTTTTCTCTATCTTCGCGATTGAGTTTCATGTAGTTCTCTGCCCAACCTCTTGTATTTGTTATCCTTTTTAAATCATCCTGATGTGTAAGGATGGAATCTAAAGCAAGAAAATTGGTAGCGAACCTAGTGATGGCTAACCAATTCTCTATTCCGAGTCTCGGTTCTCATGAGGCTAAGAGCCCAACCATGATTGTATATGAAGCAAGTCAGTTCTTGAGACTTCTGTATTAGTGGTTTAATACTTGGATCATTAGCTATATCTTTCAACATTAGATCTATACAATATGCTACACAAGGAGTCCAGTATAAGTTTTTTCTCACATGCACACAAACATACAAATAATAAATATAATGCAGCTTTATTTAAATTAATAAAAATTCTGTATAAGTGTGTTCTCACCCCATTAACTTTAATCCCGCCGCCTTGTAGTTGGAGCCTAACTACTTGGACGACCTTTTTTTTTTCTCCAATTTGTTTTACAACTTCATTCATCAGTCCAAATATGTAATTACTATCTTTGTATTTGTCAGATGCATCTACAGATTTAAGAAATATGGTTCCTTGTGGAGAATATACAAGAAAGTTAATGATGCATTTTCTGTTCTGAGTACTCCATCCATCGCACATAATTGTGCACCCATATTCATCCCAATATTTATGAAAGGATTTCAAGTACTCCTCTATGTCATTTATTTCCATATCTAAGTATGTATTAGATATCTCATAAGGAGTTGGACCTTTCACTCTACTCCCACAAGCTGCTATGCTGTCTATCATCGGTTGGTAATGTGGACTTTTGGCAGCATTGAATGATATATTATTATATATAAATTTTTTTGCTATAAATCTTCCTATGCTCTTTAGCATTCTTTATCCCCTTAAGGGCACCCTTTATTTTGGGTTATTTTGTCCATTGTTTTCTTAGGACATATGGGTCCATACTCCTTCCTCCCACCTCTGGAATATTTCTCACCTCCTCCTCACGATATGCGACCGACTTTGATCGGGCACCTAACGTCGGACCCCTGCTAGACCCTGCTCCTCTCTCCCCTACACTCCAACGACTACTTCATTGCGCAGCTGCATGTTCTCTCCTACTTTCTCTCAGGTCCCTTCTAAGGTCCGCGTATTCGTTAGCATAATCTTCTTCTTCTGAGGAATCTCCTTGACGAGCTGTTCTTGTTAACTCCTCCTCTACTAGTTGTTTTCTTCGGTCGGCTATTAATTTATCTTTTTGTTTACCCTCGACAAGCAACAACATTTCTCTTCTTATCTCAAGTGGTACTTCAGGACACGATGTTACGTTTCCTTTAATACCAACTAAGTGTTGTTTGAGACGAGGAACTCCTCCGTCCATCTTTTTGCCACAATAATTACATTGTACCTTCCTCCTATTATTTTCAACACACTTGCCATGGTTCCAACCAACATCCATTTCCACCACCGTGCGACTTTTCGGCACCATTATATAATCCTAAAAATGAAATAAAAAAATGTTACGTACAATAATAAAAAAACGTTATATGCAATAATAAAAAACGTTAGATGCCATAATTGAGTATATATAAAGTATATATATATATATATATATATATATATATAAGTTAGAACATAAGTTAGAACATAAAAAATATATATATATAAAGTTAGAACATAAATATATACATGCAACTTCTAAACACAGAATTGGAATTGAGCTTCTGGTTAGTGTTGATTGTTATATGTGCTGTCCATTGTTCTAGAGGGCTCTGGTTCGAGCTTCTACAACGGTTTTCTTTTTCCTTTTTTTTTTCTGTGTTGGAGAAGAGACCGACGGGCTCTTCGAGGAATTAAAAATGTGGGTGGGGGGGGGGGGGGGGGGGGGGCTCTATATTAAAAGTTTGGAGGAGAGAGAAAAATCAGATCTGATTTTTTCTCTCCCCTCTCCGCCTCCGGCTTGGCTTCCGCTCCACTGCCGGCTTCCGCCTCCACGCTCCACCGCCGGCTTCCGCCTCCACGCTCCACCGCTTCGAAAGAGATGGGGAGGAGAGGGACCACAACCCCTCTTGCCACCACTTCTTCAGCAACGGCGGCGGCGGAGGCGGCGACGGCGACCGCGGTGAAGGCGTCGGCTAAGGGGAAGGAGAAGCCTCTGTAACCTGCTACAAACGAGGTAAATCCTTTACAATTTCTATAAGAAATTTTTTCTTCACAATTTCTTTAAGAAATTTTTTCTTTGTTGTTGTGGTTGTGGTTGTTTGATGTCAATTTTGGTACCTTTTATAGAATTTTAGGACTGTGGTTTTTTCTCTATTTTTAGATTCTCTGTTGGATTTGACCCCAAAGTAAAGCTTGCTTGTTTTTGTCGGAGATTCTTCATGTCTCCTCTGGATTTTCTGGGATGCTAGGGTTCGGATTCGTATCGGTCCGTATCGGCCGATACGAACGCGATACGAACCGTTCCAATACTTTATATCGAGTTCTCGGCCGATACCGATAATTTTGTGTCGTTTTGGATCGGCCAGAGCAAAATCCGATCCGATACAGTTGATACGTATCGGTATCGGCCGATACTTTAAACCATGGATATATTGAACACATTAAGCAACAAAAAGAATATCAAGCATCTAAGTGATGGTGTTTATAAAGTTAACAACTAAAATTGAAACTAATCTTTAGAGAAACAACCCCCCCTCCCCCCTCCCCTCTTCCCCCCACAAGAAAGGCTTTGTATGATTGAACTCTTCTGCAAGACTGGCAAATGTCATATTCGTCCTTGTAGCTTTAATCCATTTTCATTCTGGTCAACCCTAGGTTGAGTTACTCCTTCAATTACAAGTTACAACATTTTGCTACTGCGTTAATCTGTCAGCCTATGTTTCACACAGAACAATGCAAAATGTTTTTGTCCTCTTATACTCAATTGCAGGCTCTTTACTTTAATATCTTATGCTACATGCCCACTCATCCACCTCAACTTTCTCAATTTTTTTGGACATTTAATTGCCCAAGGTTTTACTCACGAATGCCTAAATTTATCCTTAAGTGTATCCTAGAGTTATAGCCATATTATAAAATTGCTTTTAAATTGAAACTAATCTTTAGAGAAACAACCCCCTCCTCCCCAAACACCGAACAACAACACTTTTATCCCAACCGTTTGAAGTTGGCTACGTGGACCCTTTCTTCGGTTTGGCTTTGTATGATTGAACTCTTCTGCAAGACTGGCAAATGTCATATTCGACTTTGTAGCTTTAATCCATGTTCATTCTGGTCAACCCTAGGTTGAGTTACTCCTTCAATTACAACATGTTGCTGGTGCGTTAATCTGTCAGCCTATGTTTCACACAGAACAATGCAAAATATTTTTTTCCTCTTATACTCAATTGCAGGCTCCTTACTTTAATATCTTTTGCTACATGCCCACTCATCCGCCTCAACTTTCTCAATTTTGTTGGACATTTAATTGCCCAAGGTTTTAACTCATGAATGCCCAGATTTGTAGTCATCTTATAGAATTATGCTTTCAATTTCAAGTGTATCCTAGAGTTATAGCCACCTTCAAAAATTGCTTCTCGATTTCCATTTTACTCTAGAATAGTACTCCAGAAGAACATATCCCTTGTAATCATCTTGCTTTAATCTTGTCAAGTTTGAGAAACATACTCCCTACTCTTGCAATCATGAATGGATAATTGCCTAGGTATTGAAGTGGTCACCATTGCCATCAGGTATGTTTTCACAGCACAGGTGGATGACTCCCATGTTTCTTGTAGTTCCGCTAAAGTTACATTTCAAATTTCTTTATACTAATTCCAAATCATTTAATTTGTAACGTGTCTTCTCTGGGAGCAACCCCTAATTTGTCAATAAAATTTATGCATTTGTGAGGTCAGTTGATGACGACATACAAATATAATAAGGAAAATGTGTTTTAGAATACAAGGACAAGGAAGGATTTTGTTGGAATGACTATGGGTCCGTTTATATATGTTTTATGAAATTTCTTTCTGAAACAGTTTTATGAAATAAAGTTATAAATGTGTTTTTCTGAGTATAGAAATTTTTTACTTTGCGTTCAGTTACTTTCATCTGAAAACTGGTTCTAAAAACAAAAGTTAAAAATTGTGTTGGTTAAATATTTTTAGAATTTTTTTAACTGTGTCCACAGCTGTTCATGTCCAACTGTGTCCTTCCCAAACCTGTCCCTCCTAAACCGTGTCCACATAACCCTAATCTTGTTCTTGTCTCCAACTGTGACCGGAGAACAGGGCCTGGACGGAAACAAGCTCAAGGCCGACTTCGTCGACGAGCTTGGACCCGCCTCTACCGTCCTGAGCCCTGGCGTAGGCGCACTACCTAGATCTGGGTTCTCCACCGTGACGTACATGACCAAATGAGGAGAGAGAGAGAGAGAGAGAGAGAGAGAGAGAGAGAGAGAGTTGGGGGGAAGGGGGTAGGGGGCCCACGGATTTTGGAAACATAGATTTCATAAAAGTACTTTTAATTTCTCTCTGAAAGCAACGTTATAACGTTATTTTTTCAAAAAAAAATTTGGAAACAAGTTTTGAGTGGTTGACAGCCAAATGGACATTATGTTGGTTTTTGAGTTTAAATTCAAAAATCTGAGTGGAAAATCGTAACCAAACGGAGCCTATAGCTTTGGGGACTCTCTTATCCAAATAAGGATAGGGAAATCTGTCACAAAACTAGCAATATTTGCTAGCACAAGTGATAGTTTCAAATTGTAACTATTGGACACTACTCTATCTATTAAAGAACCCATATATGTCAACCACTTCAATTCATGCATTGGCTTCGCTCTAAACTAACATTTACATTAGTTGAGACCCTAATTTTGTTGTTGGGCATATTTTTAGTATTTGAGATTAGTAGAAATTGATTGAGGATATCTATATGAACTTAGGCCTAGATTCTATTCATCTGTCGGTATTTCTTGTCTTGGGTTAGTGGTTTTTTATGTCTCCATTGAGATGTTTTATTTGTCGGGAATACGGTGAAACCTGAACAGGAGTTGATCCATCAGATATGATATTGGACTTGGTCCATATAACTTAACAGAAAAATCTCTTGTTATGTCTTGACCTATTTCAATTATCTATACCTCATCCTTCTACTTTCTATATGATGTGGGACTAAACTTTGTACCCAACTCCCTTGTTAACCTTGAGCGGCTCAACTGAATGCGAGATACAACCCAACAATCTTCACCTTAGCTTGTATTCGGATGAGCTCGGGTAACTAGGAGATCAATATATTGTCATCTCGATCCATTCGACCTTATAGCTAAACCGACACGTTCATTCGCATCACTACTGGGTACTGTAGAAGCATAGAATTTCAGGCGCATCTATAGGCCAGCATTCTTATGCGCCTAACATTACATGCGCCAGGGAGCTCTAACGAAATACTTGGTACAACAAAGAACAACAAAAGCATAGACATCAAAAGGATTTTTATTTCATATAAAAGTTATATGTCTAAAAAATGCTTTACAAAGAAGAATTTCTACAAAAAGAAAGATCCTAAGACTCCTGCCAGGCGCATCATCAGTCAGGCGCATCACCTCATCGTTTCAGTCATGCGCATCACCTCAGCATTTCAGTCAGGCGCATCACTTCAGCGTCTCAGTCAGGCGTATCTATTTCAGCGTCTCAGTTATGCGCATCATGAAGTCTCAGCATATGCGCTCTACTTCGAATCAAATGCTTCGACTAATAAAGCATTTATTGAGCAGAATAAGGGTGGGCGATCAACCCCACTCTAGCTGGAGGAAGAGCTCTCCAAAGCCAAGGAAGAGGAGAGCACCGCAATTCTGATCTGCGGCTAAAAGAGCAGCTTTCAACACAACCAGAGTGGGCAACACCCCACTCTAGCAGGAGGAAGAGCTCTCCAAAGCCCAAGGAAGATGAGAGCACCACAATTCCGATCTGCGGCTCTTCCAGCATAACGGAGACGGGGCTTGAGCATCCCGATCTTTGGATGCAACAGGCACTTTTCGCCTGCCTCAGAAACCCTCGATTCCGACTTTTGGATGTAACAGTCACCTTCAAGTGCATGAATGAAAACAATTCGTCGCATCTTCACCCTCGAGAGCATCTTGTCAACAGAATGTCCTCGAGCAAATAAGTTCATTCGGGAAGACGTGAGAGAACGAGAAGCAAATTCTCTTTTTGCTGCTATTTATAGGCCGGGCAAATCAAATCCATGCGACAAGTGGTGGGCTATCCGAATCCCGTGCAATGAATTTGCATTTATGGTGATGAACCTGACGCTTCGAATTCGGCCAAGTCAAAACGGGTATTTAAAGCACTCGAGGAACGCAACAGTCGGACCATAAAGACGCATCATGGAATGGATGCGCCGGTCAGACACCGAGCATCGTACAGACGCGCCCGTCGTCGGTACAAGCTCCTGTATGGATGCGCCCAACAAAGCACAGATCCATGCGTCCTAAACAACATGGACCCATGCCCCAGTGTAACGCGGATCAATGCGCCCACTCAACAGCCCATCATCCGTCAAAGAACATTAAATGCTGAAGTCTGACATGACAGCAGCCATGCCTCGATGACATAGCAGCAACAACTTTTACAGAAAATGAAGCGTCGCTGACGTCAGCGTCATCATTAATCTCTTCCGGCGGTTACAAGCCACGTGGCCGCCCAGCCATTCGCATGCGCCTCCGCAGCCATGCGTCCAAACTTCTACAGGCGCTTCAAGAGCCATGCGCCTCAGACCTTCCTCTGATCCCTAAAGACAGAGGTCAAGTCGCTACTGAAGCCTCGCATGCGCCTCAAAAGCCATGCGCCCAGACTGGTTCGTAACTCCTAAAGGTTGCGAGCCAAAGTCTTCTCATGCGCCCAATCCCAAGCGCATCTTATCAGATTATCCTCCACCAAATCCGAGATCTTTGAGCTACGGACGCGCACCACGTGTCCTTTGACTCAATTCAGCCTATGAAGGGGTGCTAATCATCCAAGATCTCAGCAATTGAAAGATCATCTCCCTGCTACGTGCCAGCCCACAAAAGCAGCATGAAGGATTCAACCCACAAATGATGGTGCGTCATCCATGTGCCTCCTGCAGCTTCAACCACGTGGCGTCCCCACGTACAGGCGCATCCTACATATGCGCGCATGAGCAGCCAGCCTGCAAGCTATAAATAGAGGGATCATCTCCTTCTTCCACACGGACAGAGACGATATACACACACAGAGAGAGGTATATACAGACACTCAACGTCTTCTTCCTCTCCGCAAGCTCCAGCACCCAGAGAAACTCAGACCTTCAGAGAACCGAGAACCGTCGTCAGATCGTCAACACATTACCACTCGCTCCATCGACACAGGGACCCAGATAAACAAAAGTGTACTCCTAGGACTACATCTAAGTCCTACATTGTAACACTATTCTGTTTGTAATTGAAATTGCAATCCAAAGATTTTAATGGCAAACAGCTGCGACTCTACTGGGGACCTCTTTCTCCTCCGTCGAGAAAGCTGTGTCGCAATCTGACGACGTGAAGGTCGGCTCCTCCCACAAGACGCTGGTCGTACGCCTCAATCAACAGGCGTATGAGGAGTTCATCTCCGAAGGCAGTACGAGTCCTTTAAAGTGGCTGCCGAAGCCGAAGAAGACTCGCCAAGTCTGGGTGCGCAAGGTCGATGCCCCTGGCACCACCACCGAAGGGGATGCGCCGATGCAGCCTACCCTTCCCGCTGACTTCCTCAGCAGCCAAGATGTGCCCACCGGTGCAGCGCATCTCTCGGGGAAACGTGGGGTTGACCACATTCCCCAGCCATCTCCCTCCCAGACGAGGAAGATGCGTCGACGGAGCAGGGGTGCAGCTAACGCCCTGCGCATTAACTCTGATGCGCCACAGAAGGCATATGTCTTTGACAGACTCACTCGCTGTCGTGGCGAGGATAATTTGGATTCTGAGTACTATGCGCCCCAGCGTGCTGGTACGAAGAAGTCCAAGGCGGCACGGGCCATGCGCCTTGAACGTACTATGCCAGCAGTGAGCCAGAGGCATGCGCTCACAATTATGCGCGCTGCCAATGGTAAACTGTACAAGGTTGACTCGGGTGCTTCTGCGCCGCGAACGGGCCAACCTTCAAAGTCCTTGTCACACTTGGGCGCATCTGTTGCGTTCGCAACCAAGTCGTGCAAGGCAAACTCAGTGGTTTTGAACCCCCGCGCCTACATTGGTTGTGCGTCTGAGGCTGGTTCAAGTCACTTTAAATGTTGCTCCCCCACTATTGATCTGGGCGCATCTTTTGCGTCGGATCAGGGGGTACAACATTCACCTGACCACCCCGGCGCTTGGCCTTGCCATGCGCTTGATGGGGTGTGAAGGTGGCACTCTCCTCCAACGATTTGCGTAATTTGATAAATCACAAACGTCGATCAGGAGAGTCAACTGACAAGCACAATGCCCCTCACAGGGCACACCTGTGCTGTAGTCACCATCAACTGTTGTTGCAAGACAGCAGTCCCACCAAGGCAGTCTGTGTTCCAGCGGCTGCAATCATCAACACCCCTCCAACGTCGCCTCGGGAAGAAGGTGTTAACTGAAGAGGAGCCAGAACTAAAGGTTGCTTCTTGCAACGTAGTCTCCAACTCCCCATCAATCCGAAAGGCGACTGTCAACTCCACAACCTCGTCCTCATCTAAGAGCCAGCCGAGGAAAACCAAGACGACTGTCCCGTCTTCAAGAGTGTTTGAGGGCACTCGGGGGGAGAAGAAGATCTCAGAGGAATTTGGGGGTAGTCAAGCCCTTGATATCCTCCAGGATATAGCTGGGGGTAGTCAAGCCCTTGCGGATCTTCATCCCGAAGACGAAGTCAGCCTCCCGAACATGGTTGGGGGTAGTCAAGCCCCTGTGGATCTTCATCCCAAAGACGAAGACATCCTCCAGAACATAGCTGGGGGTAGCCAAGACGAAGCTCCGGGGAAGCTCCTTTTTTATAAGAGAGCGAGGTTGAAAGCGAAGCCTCAACCGATCCATCCACTTCCAGTCACGTCACGACGGTGTTCATGACGGGAGGTGGTGATGCAGAGTCAGATGCGCCACCAACAGATCTCGTTCAGCGCATGGGTACCTTGGAGGGAGGACTAAAAACCCTCTCTGCCTCCATGCAGACACTGACTCAAACAGTGTTCGAGATACGGTCAGCTTTGGCCAGAGCACCTTTCACTAATCCTGACCCGGGAGTCAACGGGGAATCAAGTGTGCCCCTTCAACGGGCATCCTTGAATACCGATTGCCGTGAAGCACCGCGTTTGTCGGAACCTTCAAATATACAGCTCTAGACTGTACTACCATCTCCGACTCCCAGCTCCACAGAAGACGTGGTGGAGATGATCAGGGACCTGCGTGAGCGCTTCGAGTCGAAGAACAGACAGGAGGAGCGCCAGAAGATGGGGATCCCACAACCATACCCCCTCGAATGGAACAAAGTGGTTTATCCTCTCAAGTATAAACCACAAACGTTGACGCCATACGACGGAAAGGACTCTCCACGCCGTTATCTGACATACTTCCAGTCTCAAACGGGACATCTCCCAAAGGAAGACGTGCTACTCACCAGCCTGTTTGTTGGGGCACTGAAAGGAGTGGCTTACGACTGGTACTGCAGTCTCCCTGACAACTCCATATCTTCCTTCGACGACTTGACACGTCTCTTCCTCGATCGTTTCTACGACGGAGGGAAAGACATGACAATGGCATCCCTGATAGAGGTGCGTGAGAAGGAGAAGGAGACGGTTCGAGCATTCATCGAACGTTTCCGAAAGCCTGCTTCAGACTGCCCCAGGCATGCCAGAACATGCACTCCTCTCATCTTGCAGCATGAACATGCTTCCTGCGATCAAGCTCTGGCTCAACTACAATCCTCCTCCCGATTGGAGCTCATTAATTATTGAGGCTGCAGCAGCTGAAAAGAAGGCATCCAATGCTCGCCTTCTGGGAGTCAGTTTCCCTGCTGTTGAACACAAGGGAAAACGGCCTGCTGCCAACAACCCTGGACGTGAAACGAAGGAGAAGCAGGCGCTGACTGTCAATGCCTCCAAAGGTGCACAAGCACCTACTCAGAAACCTCCGCTTGCGTCGAGGCCAAAGGGGGTCTATTCTTTCAACGACGAAGATATCTTACAACTCTTCGAGATGCTGAAGCAAGGTGATAAGATCAAATTGCCAGACCCGAAGCGTCCCGACGAGGTTAGGAGAGTGGACAATCCGAGGTACTGTCACTACCATCGGTTTGTCGGACACCCAACACAGGACTGCTAGTCCTCAAGAACTACATCCAGCGCATGATCAATGCGAATGTTATCTCCGTCGACTATGGGGAGAAGACAGTCTCGACAAACCTGGTGTCGCTCCAATTCGACACCTTGCCGCCGACCACAACACAAGATGGCGTCGTCCCCATCCCAAAGGCGACAATGGAGGTGGTCAACCTACCACCTACTCGTGACAATGTGAGTGGACTCATCCCACTCACCACATCTCGGGGAGAGATCTTATGGGTTCACCCCGATCTCGTCTCCGAGGTTACTCAACCGGGGGTACGCTCTACCTTCAAAGCTAAGGGCAAGAAGATCAAGTCTTGCCGCATGGTCTCTTCCTTCGCGGAGGAGGCTCTTCCTGTACAAACCCGTTCGCAGCTGAACGCCCAACCCGACGAAGCTGCCGTCGAGGTGGCGCCTCCCTGCACTGCCCCTGCTGCCGAAGAAGGAGGTCAATCCAAACCTCCAGCAGCCAATAAACAGAAGTACGTAGAGGACCGTTTCGACAAGCCTTTGCGAAAGAAAAATGCTTCGGGGCTAGCCAAGCCCCACAACTTCGACATACTGGCACAACTTGCCGGTACTCCTGCCCGTTTGTTACTGTTTGAGCTCCTTCGTCTTTCCAAAGACACCCGTAAAGCTCTCTGTGAAGCCCTGAAGGATGATGAGTCCTTCATCAGTCAGGTCAAGCAGCCTGAGGATCTCCCGATCACATGTGGCACTGCCATTGTGCGGATGAGGTTATCCCCAACATAACCTTCACCCAACAAGACATGCTGCTCAAGCACAACCAGCACAACAGGCCACTGTACTACACAGGGTATGTAGGCTCCGTCAAGGTAAAGCGGATTCAGATTGATCCAGGGTCTTCTCTCAGCATCATCCCTAGGACTCTGCTGTCAACACTGGGGATTCCGATGTACCGTCTGGCGCCATCCAACACTACAATCAGCGGCTTCAATGCTAGCAAAAGTGAACTGCTGGGCAAAATACGCTGAAGTGTCATATCGGTAACCTCCGAACCGAGGTGACTTGCTATGTCGTGGATGCCGACGTCAACTACAACCTCCTGCTGGGTCGCCCGTGGCTGCACGAGTACATGGTGGTGCCATCTACACTCCACCAATGTATGAAGTACGTGTCCACCAACGACATCATCCGGACAGAGTTCGCAGACATTGACCCTTTCAAGGGGATCGAAGCCTACTTCACCGATGCTAGCTTGTATAAGTCGCTCGATGAAGGGGAAGCCAATGATGCTGACGATGAAGCAGAAACAGTGGCAGAGCCGGACATGGAGCCAGAGATGATTTCCGACGCTCCTTTGAAGATTCGACTCAAAGGGAAATCGCCTCAGATGCTGCCTCCCATGACCATCAAGCTACCTGAAAAAGCACCGACTTCTCTAGGTAGAGCACCTACTGAAGCTCTCTTGAAGATACGGCTCTAGGGAAAACCTCCTCAGACGTCGGCTCCCCTTGTGGTAAAACTACAGGGGAAGGCACCTGTCATCGAAGGCGCAGTCGAGGCACCCCTGAAGGTGCGTCTTAAAGGCAAGCCTCCGCAATCATCCAAGCTGCAAGAGAAGGCCCACACAGCCCTCTCGGATCCCAAGGACAAATCTGCAATGGACTCTCCCAAACCAGCCCCAGTGCTCACAGATGAAGAGTTAGGAGAGTACATATCTGCTGATATAGATGCACCTTCTCTTGATAATGTAATCTCGCGGGACAAAATCTCGTGTTTTATCAATAATAGAGTATCTTTCAATTATTCTAGTCTTCCACATTGGAATGCTATGTATATACTAGATAATGCTCTACGGTCGTTACAAACACAAATAACGACCGTCAATCATGTAAATCGAGTAGTCCCGTCCCAAGGAGTCTGTTTTATAGTCCCACCGCAGAATCGGGATGAAGAACCTATCATTTTCGGCAAAGTCGAGCGTCATCAGGACCTCCCGCCACTCGAGCCAGAACCAGATACCGGCAGAATATAAGTCTATCGGTAAACGGACAAGGCAAAGTACCTCATCTAAAAGATGGGTTAAGACCTGAAAAGCAACAAAGGCCTGAACTACGGCAAGGGTCGACGTCTTCCTCTCCGGCTCCCAACACCTAAAGGAAACCGCAGGACTACTATCATCCTACTCGACGGGGGGTAGGCTATGTCACGCCGCCGGCTACTCCAGAGAGTTCGGAGGCAAAAGAAATGGAACACTCTCACTCATCCGAAGCATCAACTTGGGATTCCGATACCAGTATCGGCTCAGTCCTCAGGAAGGTACTATCAGTCAACATGGCATCTGCACAATCTCAAGAGGATGAAGGCGATGACCAAACGTCGGAATTCTTCGAGGAAGAACCCTGGGCTCAACGCCTAGGAGCACAGTGGGAGTCTCGTTTTGAATTACGCGAACCCCCTACCGAAGACGAGGTCGAACAAGTTGACCTTGGGGACGGATCTCCTTCCAAACCCATCTTCATCAGCAAGAGTTTAAAGGGAGAAGACCGGGAGGGAGTCTTTGGTCCAATTGGACAAAGAGTATATCGACGTCTTCGCCTGGAGCTACGAAGATATGCCGGGACTTGATCTCCAGATCGCAATGCATAGACTTAACATCTTGCCTGATGCTAAACCTGTAAAGCAACAACAACGACATTTTCGTCCTGACATCATGAACACTATCGATCAGGAAGTGGACAAACTCCTGAGCAGCGGGTTCATCCGTGAAGAGCAACATCCGGATTGGGTGGCCAATGTCGTCCCTGTTACCAAGAAGAATGGGTAGATACGAGTCTGCATCGACTTCAGGGATCTCAATACTGCTTGTCCGAAGGACGAATTTTTGCTTCCAATCACTGACGTGATGATCGACAATACATGTGGCTTCGAACGCATGTCTTTCATGGACGGGTATTCGGGCTACAATCAGATCAAAATGTTCCCCGATGACGCAAAAGATACGTCATTCAGGACTCCGTAGGGGGTTTTCTGCTACACAGTGATGCCCTTTGGCTTGAAGAATACTGGTGCTACATACCAACGAGCTATGAGTACCAATCTTCTGCCAACATCTGCGCAAAACAGTTGAATGCTATGTTGACGACATCGCAGTCAAGAGCCGTCTCAAAGGTGATCACCTACAAGACCTAAAGACAGTCTTCGATCTCATGCGAGCGCATCAACTCAAGATGAACCCCGCTAAATCCTTCCTTGGGGTTTCTAGCGGAAAGTTCTTGGGCTTCATTATCACGGCGAGAGGCATCATGTCGATCCCGAGAAAACCAAAGCCATCCTTGACATGGACCCTCCGAAGAACCTCCGAGAACTTCGAGGCCT
>JANAVB010006813.1:0-53493 GCA_029216955.1 Iris pallida
TGAATCTGAGCGATCCGTCCGGATGCTTCCTTATCCCGGTCTGGAGCCCTGCTTCTGTTTGTTTCTAAATTTTCTGAAGTTTTGGATCACTTTGTTGTGCTTTCTTAATTCTATCTATTAAGGAGGATTGTACTTGTAAGTTTGCCATATCCCTTCGGTTATCGGGCATATTACTTCAATTCCCATTTTCCTCAAATTCTTAAGGATTTCCTTGGGTGTATTTAGAAAGAAAGCTTCAGGTCTTCTACTTAAGGCATCGGCCACTTTATTAGCCTTGCCTGGATGATATGTTAGCTCCATATCAAAATCCTTCAGTAACTCCAACCATCTTCTTTGCCTCATATTGATCTCCTTTTGTGTGAAAACATACTTTAAGCTTTTGTGATCGGTGTAGATTTTGATTCTTTCTCCGTATAAATAGTGTCTCCATAACTTGAGTGCAAATACCACTGCTGTAAGTTCGAGATCATGAGTTGGATAATTTCTTTCATGTGCCTTTAATTGTCTGGATGCATATGCTATGACTCTTCCGTGCTGCATCAGTACACATCCTAGACCCTTTCCTGATGCATCACTATATATCTCATATCCACCCGAACCAGATGGTAATGCCAGTATTGGGGCTGAAATTATCTTTTCTTTAATTCGTCAAATGCGGCTTGACATTTCTCTGTCCAGTTAAACTTTTCTTCTTTTCGGGTAAGACGGGTTAAAGGTTCTGCAATCCTTGAAAATTTTCTACGAATCTTCGGTAATAACCAGCCAACCCCAAGAAACTTCTGATTTCCGCTACAGACTTAGGTGTCGGCCAAGACTTAACTGCTTCCACTTTCTTTGGGTCTACCGAGATACCTTCTCCACTGACAATATGTCCTAGAAATGGTATTTGATCCAGCCAAAATTCACATTTACTAAGCTTGGCATATAATTTTTCTCCCGCAAAGTTTGCAATACTATCCTCAAGTGCTTTTCATGCTCCTCTTCACTTTTGGAGTATATAAGAATATCATCAATGAATACAATCACAAATTTGTCCAGATATTGATAAAATACTCGATTCATCAGGTCCATAAATATAGCTGGTGTATTTGTCAACCCGAATGGCATAACTAAGAATTCGTAATGCCCATACCGAGTTCTAAATGCAGTCTTTGGAATATCTTTCCTTTTTACCTTTACTTGATGATATCCGGATCTCAAATCAATTTTTGAAAATACCCTTGCTTCTCCTAACTTATCAAACAATTGATCGATCCTAGGTAAAGGATATTTGTTCTTGATGGTAACCTCATTCAAAGCCCTATAATCAATTACTAGGCATAGGGTACCATCCTTCTTTTTCACAAATAATACCGGCGCACCCCATGGCGAAGCGCTAGGCTGAATAAATCTTTTGGATAATAATTTTATTTGTTTGTTTAACTCAGCCAGCTCCTCCTTGTTCATTAGGTATCTTTTTGGCTATGGGTGCAGCTCCAGGTATTAAATCTATAAAGAATTCTACCGCTCTATATGGGGGTAGCCCTGGCAATTCTTCTGGGAATACGTCCTTAAATTCTTCTACTACTCTTGGGAATGGTTGTTCTGCCACTCCTTGCAGCAGTACTGGTAGTTCAAATTTCTCTAATTCTTCTGCATTGAATCATTCTGGTCTTACAAACTCACAAAATTCTCCGTCAGGGAGTTGAAAGAAAACTTTTCCCTGACCGCAATCTATGTTGGCTAATGTTGCAGTTAGCCAATCCATACCCAATATTATATCATAGTTGCTTGTTGGGAAGACGAGCAACCGGGTACGAAAAGCTCCTCCACCCAATTTTATAGGACATCTACTACAGACCCGACTGACTTCTACTACTCCATTACCGGTGAGGACCTTCAGTGATTTAGGCAGAGGTTGTGACTCTATTTCACGTTGTGATATAAAAGAAGATGATATAAATGAATGGGTAGCCCCGGAATCAAATAATACTGATGCTGGATATGTAGAAATTAAAATGGTACCTGAAATTACTTCTCCAGGAATATTAGCATCTTCGGCTCCCATCACAAATGCTTGTCCTTGCTTATTCCTTCTTTTGTTATTATTTTGGGCTTGAGCCGCCCGCTGTGCTTGTTGAAATTGATATGCCTGAGGTGCATAGGGCGGCCTGTGCTGATTTCCATAAACCATACCTGCTTGTGATATTGGTGCCTGCATCATAGGTCGTGGTTGGTTTCCTTGAACTGGAGGTCGGTATCCTTGATTGAAGCTTTGTGTGATTGCCCCAGTTGCAGGTATTTGAGGGCATTGATTTGTTAGATGGTTTCCTGCTCCACACTTCAAACAAAGTCCCAATCTCTTCCGACATACATTTATTCTATGGCCCGGTTTGTGGCAGTAATTACAGACAACGGGTCTGTCTGGGTTGCCATTCTGAGGACGCTTAGGCGGTCCCTGCCAATGATTCTTGGAGGATGCCCCATCCTCAAAAGTTCTCTTAGGGTTGTGGAGACCGGAAAGGTTGTTCTTCTTTTAGTATCCTTTCTTGGTCTCGAGCTGCTTCTGTTGCCTCTGAAAATGTTCGGCACCTATAAGAGGCGACCCTACTTTTCAGTTGGGTCCCAAGTCCTTCTACGAACCTGAATATCTTTGTGTCTTCATCTGCTATCATGTTGGGGGCAAATCGACTAAGCCGAGAAAATTCCGCAACGTACTCATCAACTGTACGTCTTCCTGTTTCAGGTAGTTGAACTGTCGTTCTAATTCTATCCGCGCAGACTTGGGATAGAACCTGTCTTCAAATTTCTTCTTGAATTCCGCCCATGACATAACCTCGTCAGAATCTTCGGGGTACTCAGCGCTCCACCAGTATCCAGCAATGTCCTCTAGCTAGATGCGAATTGCTGGCACCATGTCCTCGGGCTTAACTTTGGCAGCCTTCATTAAGCCTTCAATGGTTCTCAGCCATTGACTTGCTTCCATTGCATTTTCAGTCCCCTTAAACTTGGGCGGCCTAAGATTCCTGAATTCTTTTAGGGTTTTATCCTTGGTATTATTTGAATTCTGCATTTGTTCTAGTATTGTGGCATTTGTGGCATGGGCAGCATGAGCCTGTTGACTATTGGATTCCAATAGTTGCTGGAATAATCGGAACATGTCTGCCACGGTTGGCTCAGTCGACGTTTGAGATTGTGTATTGTTTGATCGATCGTGATTGTCCATATCCTGAAATAAAAGACACAATCCCTCAGGAAATATTTTGGCTCACAATGTTCATTCATAACAAGGTATACAACAGAGTCATATATTTCATTAAAATGAGAGTATTACAAAAGTGGTTTTCACTCTCAACTTTACATTTGTTTACATCCTTTTCATCTAACCTACTCATGTCACTCCACTTCCCCAAAATGTGACATAGTATCCATCTCTATCTGTCCCTACTTGTATACATATCAGCCAATTTTTCAAAATACCACACAGCAGACAAAAAGATTCCTTCCTTACTGTACATATGTTGGTTAGATTTTTCTTATTCTATGGCCTCGATGATGATTCTGTCCTCAGTGAGGATGTCAACTTCTGGATGGAGTCTTTCAAAATCATCTAAGGTACCCTCATATCCATGTAGTCCGATATAAATACGGTTTGGGTCTCGGACATGCAGGCAGTAGTTGTATTTTTCCTGATATACTTCGGCTCCGTCTTCAATGTCCCTGACAATGGGACGCATGACTGCATAGAATACTTGGTAAACATGGATATCGTACCAGTCAGGTGCGTTCCACATTAGTCTGGCATAGCGCTGGTATAAGTATATAGTGTAATCACTTCCGTCCCATTCCAAACTTGGCATAAATAGATCCATACCTATATTCATAATATTCTTAAGAAAATATTTACCAGGAAGAAAATATAGGAAAAGCATATTTATTTATACAACATGTTC
This sequence comes from Iris pallida, assembly GCA_029216955.1. Taxonomy (NCBI): domain Eukaryota; kingdom Viridiplantae; phylum Streptophyta; class Magnoliopsida; order Asparagales; family Iridaceae; genus Iris; species Iris pallida. The sequence goes on from JANAVB010006813.1 coordinate 3,933, forward strand.
CTACTACATACATTCTTATTACATACATTCATGATCCTTCTACATACTGGGGTTCTAATACTTATTTTACATATTTCACTACCTATATTCACATACATCCCTTACATAATTAAGGATCTAATATTTACATAGCTATTTATACATCATCTTCATCCTAGGGGTCTAAATCCACATGCGTCTTATATTAAGGATTCTCGCCTCTGGGTATGCTTGCTTCCATTCTTCTAGTGTACCGTTACGTTCATTCTCCGGACCTTCGGAGGGTTCTGCCTTGATTAGTACATAATAATGTACCGTATTATAATATATCTTTCTTTCATCTACGATGTCTGTCACCACTGGGTATTTCATCTCGTAGTATACTCCATAAGCTTCTATCATTCCCTTTGGCGCTACTTTCCACATCTTCTTCACAAATGCATAATACTCGTCCATGCTATGACTGTCATTATTCAGTCTCGCGAAGGGTGCAAATCGGGGCATTATCTACATCAAGAATTTCTTAAGTCACTATCCATTTACTAGGATTAAACAGTTGGTTAGAAAAGAGGCAATCATCTGTTAACTATTGATACTTCCTTCTCAGGGATTTCTAAAGTGTGATTGGGACTCGTAGTGCTCCCTATGATTCTAGAACCTACGTTTTATCCGAACCTATGTTCTATCTAGATTTTCCATTCTTGCTGACCTGCATGGGCCACCACTAAAAGACGTGTCACGTCCCGCTTCCCGGATGGAAGGGTGACGTCATAAACACATCTCCAGGCTACGCGCCGAAAACGCGATTGTCGCCTGTAATCATCAGCAGAATGGAAAATACAAGAAATTCTCATGGCATTAAAATATAGTGTAGCTATATTACAGGGAACTTTTCCAACAATTCTATTACAGATTATTACAAAAATAGATTTGCAAAATGACAACGATACTGCTGGTCATAATTGTGGGTAGTCCAGACAGTTATTCCTCGTTGTAGTGCGGCGACACTTCGGCGGAGGCGTCTTCTTCTTCTTCACCTAGTGAACAAATACTAGGTCGTTTAGAAAACGACGAGCAAGTCCTCGGCCAAGAATGGTAAAAGTTAGACAAAATAATGAATATATAGTTTTTAAAGAAGAGACACGGTATACGAAATTGCACTACTATATATATACATGCTTTAGTAAACAGGAATGAAGATCAATGTCCTACTCCATGAATAATAAGATTTCCGAGCTTCTCTTGAGCTTTAATAGGAATTGCTTCCCTTGAGCAATTTAGGGACACTGCCTATTTATAATAGACAGCGTTGATTTCTGGAGTAAGATTTGAAAAGAAATGCAGTTTTGAGAACAATACTCCGAATAATCCTCTAAATATTTCCCGTGAACAATCCCGTTAACCTGGGATCAGGTTGTGATTTCCGACCCTCCCTTGGGCTAAAAAGACATCTATTGATGTTTGTTTTCCATAAAGAAATTCTCTTTATTTGTTGTGTATCTGGGAAAATTACAACTGTAGGAATCCGATCTAGAAGACGATCGCTTTATCCCTTGGACTATGCGAAGAAGAAAAGCTCTCAAAATTTTGACAGTAGATATCAATGTATCTGTACAATGAATAAAAAAGAACTCTATTTATAGAGTCAAAACAGTAACTGAAAAGATAACTACCTCACCACTAGTGCATTTGAAAAGTCACGCAGACTCTAAATACACGCAGGGTTAGTGAGTAGTTACTGGACGTGGCCCGTAACTGTTGGACACATGGCATTAGTGCATGAGTCGTGTGCAAGTTACTGGGCACGCGAGAGAGAGATCGGTGGCATGGCTGCCACGTACTCCAGTTGAAATGAAATCTATGCTGTCTTGCTGAAGGCAAAAAATCCACGCAGTTTCGTTGACGCAGACTCGTTGAAGGCAAAATCCACGCAAGCTTTGAAGAAGAATACTTCAGAATTCACGCAGGCTTTGAGAAGAATAACTCAAAAATCTACACAAATTTGAGGAAGGAGAAGGTTCAGAATCCACGCAAACCGCCAGCTGTCTTGATTTGGCACGCTTCGTCTGACACAAAATCTCTGACATTGATTATATTATCAGCCGTATTAAATGAAGATAAGACCCAAAGTCACGCCCACTTGGTGAAGAGTGAGTCTTGCTAAGGAAGATTTCGAAAATCACGCAAAAGACGGCGATGATCTCTCGAATTCTGTGCATACGTGGCATACGAGGAGACGTTTCTCGACTGTTGTGTTGTCAGTCATTATGATTCTGACGTATGGCTGAGCTGTCTCTCTGCGTGACTTCTAAAGGAGATGGCCAGGCAGAACTTAGCGTATCTTTTGTGCTGCTTCTTGGATCACTCTGTGTGACTTGTTCTGATCAACTCAGCGTGACTTTCATTTTTGAGGCCTACAAAACCCCCTTCAAAGTTTTCAAAAAATGATAAAATATTTTCAAAATACTTTGAAATAGAGATAATGAAATGAGTTAAAGTCACGCTGAGATGGCTCCAAAGAGATATTTATCCCTAAATGATTGGACTGTTGGGATTCTGTGCAGTTAGGATCCCGTATCAAGCTCCTAAATCGAGACGAATCATGATGGGCCGTTTAGAATGAACCTATAAATAAGCCATAGATTACTTCTTTCCTTCTTTACTTGCTTTTGGAAGTGAGAACCCTCAGAAGAGAACTCCATCTTCGCCGACGAATTCCTTCTTCCCCGACTTCCTTTTCTTCTTTCTCAGTCGAAATGGCTCCCAAGAAAGCTGATGCTCAGGCCAAGGGGAAAGCCCCTACAACTTCTTCGCGTGCCACTACTGACAAACTTCCTCGACAGGAAGTTCTGCAAGCTCCTATGCATCGTAAGTGATGGAAGAACATGATCTGTTGAAGATGAGTTTGATGAAGATTGACTCCACACAAACTCATCTTCCCATTCTTCTTCCTCTCTTCTGAGAATGAATTTTCTATGAGAAGGAAATAGGAAAGCCATGTTGTCTGATGTCAAATCTCTGTGCATGCTACCAGACATGGATCTGTCAATCCTTAGCAGCAAACTCAGCGGTAAGTTCAATATACACGCATCGAATTTTTTTTTGTTTGCTAAGGACAAATTCATCTTCCTGAAATGAACAGAATGCATCTGTATTTGCTTGGCCAGTTTCTGTTGACTGATTTTTCTTTACTGTTTCTTGCAGAATTTTGGCTGAAAACCTTCTTCAGAACTGGCATTGGTGATATGGATGCTGTGGACAATGTTCTTCTGACATCTACATCAGGGAGCTCATACGCTTTTGACGCGTAAATCAGACAACTCAGAACTCTTCGTGAGATAGAAGGGTCTTCCTTAGATGGCAGGAAGAGCCTTTATACACGAGAGTTGGATGGTGGAGTTAACTCTACTACCGAGAGATGGGGTAGTAGAGTTCCTTTCAAGGCAGAACCAGGAATTGTATCCCAAGGTTTGGATACATTCCTGTCTTTCTTGAGAGGTTACCCCCATCCACCAGTTGTATTGGCAGCAGCACGTTTTCGTGTTGTCCTACTCTGTGGTTCTCCTCTCGTCTGAGAGATAAGACCAGAGTTTGATTCCTGCTGGACACCCAGGAATTGCCACAAACAACGAGATTGCCAGAGAAGATCCAAGAAGAAATAGATCTCAGTTGTACATAGAATGAAAATCCAAGATTTGTAATAGATTTCCATTATGATTTGTAGGAAAGTCTAAGAAAATGTAATAGACTTTTTGTGGTAAAAAATGGGAATGGAAATGACAATTCTTCTATGCTCAATAATTTGTATTTGTGGATGAATTGTGGACATGATAGATAATAAAATCATCTTTTCTGTTTTTAGAGTATATGATATTATCAGAGGTATTATGGACATGATAATATATAGGAACTCGAAAGAAAATAGATTAATTTCTATACAGAGGTCAAAACATGACAAATGAGTAAGCAGATTCGGAATTGATTCAGAGGTTATGAAAACATGATAAATAACGAATCCCCACTTAATGAACTGATAGAAGATTATGAACGGATGAACCGAGTATTGGGAAAGAATACGTCCCTTCGAACCTTGTAACCATATGCCTATAAATAGAGCATATATTTGAATAGAAGGATCGTATTTTATCCACAATGTCTTTTGAAGAGAACATAAAGAAGGCTGAAGTCGCCCTTGAAGCTACTGAAGGTGTTAAAGAACATCCACCTCCGCAGAAGAAGGAAATGGGCGAAAGCTCGTCTACTCCCAAGCCGCCAAAAGATATCCTGGACTTCCTGGTCGAACCAGGAGAAACCGAAGAAGAAGAAGCAATGAGGCTGGCTGCCTGTCAATTCTTGGTGCGGTCAGGAAAAGATGTATTCAATTCTTTTACTGATTATGTATGTGGTCCTCGTCCCAAATATGAAAGGGATCATAGTGATCTTCCATGATGATGTACTTCTTTTTTTCTTGAGGGATTTGTCTCAAATAAACTCCGTTTAAGGAAACTTTGTTTACGATATATCCTTCCCACTTTATATTTGCCTTTATTCATTGATCTTTTGACTCAGAAATCAGAAAGACTAAATATCATTTTCATAAATATGATATTGAGATAGAAAATTCAGAGGTAATGTGGACATGATTTTCTGGATATCAAATTTGTTGAGAAAACGATACCAAGTAGAATACCTATCTCCACTGGGGATAATAGATATCAGAATGATTCTTCGGAAAGAACAATGAAACAGCTGGAGAGTGATGGGAGGACAATCTTGATAGAAATATCAGACGTAGTACTTCTTCAAGAATTTGCCGTTGATGGGCATCATAGTGGCTTTACCATCTAGAGTAGTGAGTTGATAAGCCCCATTAGAAAAGATCTTATTGACAATGAATGGACCTTTCCATTTTGCATCAAACTTGCCCTTATTCATGTGTGTCATAGTCATCGGGCGTCTGACAGTAAGCACAAGTTCTCCTTTCTGAAATGTTCGAATTCTGACTTTCTTGTTAAAAGCCCTTGAAATTCTAGCTTGATAGAATTCAATATTCTGTGAGCAGATAACCGTTTTTCATCCAGAACCTCCAATTCTTGAAGTCGAAGACGATCATTATTTTCGGCAGTGAGTTCATTAGCGATTGCTATCCTTAAAGAAGGAATTTGAATCTCTAATGAGAGAACAGCCTCAGATCCGTACACCAGAGAGAAAGGTGTACACTTAGTAGCATTACGGACTGTAGTGCGATAAGCCCACAAGCATTTCCCGAGCTTGTCACTCCAATTACGTTTGTTAGTGGAGACAAACTTCTTTAGGAGTTTGATGATAGTCTTGTTGAAAGCTTCTGCCAATCCGTTAGCTGCTGGATTATATACGGTAGAAGCAACATTATTGATCCGGTGATCGTCACAGAATCGAGTAAATTTCTGGCTGACGAACTGTGGTCCGTTATCATGAACAATGCGTCGAGGAACACCAAATCTGTAGATGACGTGGTGCTTAATAAAGCTGATGACATTAGACGTCTTAACTTCAGATAAAGGAATAGCTTCGACCCATTTGGAGAAATAATCGGTTACTGCGAGAATGAACCGATGACCTTTAGATGATGGAGGATTGATCGGGCCGACAATGTCCATGCCCCAAGCTTCGAAGGGCCATGATGCTGCCGTCGGATGTAGAAATTCCGAAGGTTGATGTATAAAATCGGCATGGATTTGGCAAGCTTTGCATTTCCTTGCATATTCAATGGTATCTGATACCATAGTTGGCCAATAATATCCCATCCGTCGAATACGGTCTTGAAGTTTTGGCCCAGGTTGATGCGCTCCACAAATTCCATCATGTGCTTCACGAATAACTTGTTGGGCTTCATCACCGGCAATGCACCGAAGGAGTAAACCATCATAAGCTCGACGATATAAGGTCTTGTTGTATGATTGTAATAGAATCTGAGTGATCGTCGTCTGATAGATGCTGCCTCACTCGGATCATCCGGAAGAATATTATACAATACAAGATCTAAGAAAGGAAGTCTCCAATCTTTATCCGTATTCTGATTCTCAGTCGAGTTACTGAAGATGAATTCCATGCTGGAATCAGATGAAGATGATATCGATTTACGACTAAATCCAAATCCTCTTGTTGTGTTGACGTCATGAGATGTTGATTCTTCAATGTCAACTGGAAGTCCTAGAGTCAGGTTATTTTCAAGATGAAATAATTCTCGATTACGAACAATGATCATTTGTTGCCGTTTGATTGGGATAGCCAGCACCGCTACAAGATTAGCAAGGGCATCAGCTTCTGTATTACATGCTCGCCTAACATGTTCAATGAAGAATTCCTTAAATGATGAGGCCATAGATATGGCCACTCTATGATAAGGAACCAGATCTTGATGGCGAACTTCATAAGTACCCCTGATCTGATTGACAATAAGTTTAGAGTCTCCATACGCCTCCAAATGTTGAATATTCAGATGTTTAGTGAGTTGAAGACCAATAAGCAATGCGTTGTACTCAGCTACATTGTTTGAACACGGCTGATCGAGAGAATAAGCTCTTTGGATGGCAAGACCTTCTGGCGATACAAGAACAATTCCAACTCCAGCAACAATATCGCCATTATGACCAATTCTTGACGCTCCATCAAGAATAGACGCCAAGTAGGATCTTCTTCAGCAATTTGATTTGAATCTAGGACTTCATCTGGGATTTCATCATAGAGTTTTGAATTTTCTGGAATTGAGTGAGCAGCCAGAAAATCAGCTAAAGCTTGTCCCTTGACTGATTTCTGAGGAATATAGTGCATATCATACTGAGCAAGTAGGATTCTCCAGTTAGCCAATCGAGAATTCAAAACACTGGGTTTCTTCATCATGATCCGTATAGGATTGATCCTGGAGATGACATGAATAGTCTGGCCAATGATATAATGACGTGTCTTTTGGACAGCAAACATCAAGGCTAGACATTCTTTTTCAACTGGTGAATATCGAGGTTCAGCTCCGGTCATAGTGCGGCTGAGATAATAAATGGCCTGTTCATGGCCATTTTGATTCTTTTGAGCGAGTAATGCACCCAATGAATGACTCATTGCTCGAGTATAGAGGAGGAACGGTATTCCTGAGACGGGAGGTACCAATACTGGAGGGCTCATCAGATATTGTTTTATATCATCGAATGCTTTCTGACATTCATCATTCCAGACAAAAGAGACACCTTTCTTCATAAGTTTGTTGAATGGTCTGCAACGTCCTGATAAATTAGAGATAAATCTCCTGATATAAGCAATTCTTCCTTGAAATCCTCGTAGCTCTTTTAAGGTGCGTGGAGGACACATCTCTTGGATGGCTTTGATCTTCTCGGGATCCACGTGTATACCTTTAGAGGTAATGACGAAGCCGAGAAATTTACCACTAGAGACGCCTAAGAAGGACTTAGTAGGGTTCATCTTTAATTGATGCTTACGCATTAGATCAAATATAGTCTTCAAATCTTGGATATGATCCTCCTTTTGTCGACTTTTGACTGCAATATCATCAACATAGCATTCGACTATTTTCCGCAAATGTTCACGGAATATAGTACTCATAGCTCGTTGATAAGTTGCTCCTGCATTCTTGAGACTGAATGGCATAACTGTATAGCAGTATGTACCAATCGGCGTTCTGAAAGAAGTGTGCTTCTCGTCTTCTGGGAACATTTTGATCTGATTATACCCAGAATACCCGTCTATGAATGACATTCGTTCAAATCCACAGGTATTATCAACCATGACATCAGTGATTGGTAGAGGGAATTCGTCTTTAGGACATGCCGCATTGAGATCGCGAAAGTCTATGCATACTCTGATCTTGCCAGTCTTTTTAAGAACAGGAACAATATTAGCCACCCAATCGGGATGTTGTTCCTCTCTAATAAACCCAGATGTAATGAGTTTATTGACTTCAGCTTCAATTGCATCCATGATGTCCAGACGAAATCGTCGCTGTTGTTGTTTGACCGGTTTAGCATTCGGCAAGATGTTGAGCTTGTGAGTTGCAATTTGAGGATCAAGCCCTGGCATATCTTCATAACTCCAAGCAAAGACATCGATGTAATCACGAATGAGTTTGATCATGTCTTTTTTATCAGTTTCTGAAAGACTTTCACTGATGAATATTGGTTTGGGAGACCCCTCTTCACCAACATCTATTTGAACAAGTTTATCTTCAGTCGGAGGTTCTTTTTGCTCGAAACGGAACTCCCATTGATTATCTAATCTTTGGGCCCACTGTTCTGATTCAGGTGAGATTTCAAACTCTTCTTCGTCTTCATCACTTTCTTCAGAATGGTCAATGGAAACCATGTTAGAAGACAGAAGGTTGCAATAGAAGTCACCGATACTCGTATCGGAATCCCAAGAAGTGGTACTAGAAGAATCAGATCTCTTATCTTCGTCAGACTCAAGATCTTTATGGATAATGTTGATGAAAGGAGTAGGAGCAGTATAACCCAATCCGCATTTCGTCCTTCCATGTCACGACCCGCACCCGCTAAAAGGGCACGTGACGCGACAACGCCCAACCCTCACCGAAAAAAACGGCGTGGAACGCTGTGTATTTTCTAGTCTGACAACAGTTTATATATATAACAAAACCTGTCGAGAATATAGTCAACTCCGAACGGAGGACAAGCAATGAATATATATAATGCTCAATCACAACTCTAAGACGAAAAGTAAAGACTGAAAGATAAAGACAATAAGACAATAATATATAACCTGTCAAGTCCAGAAACAAATAATATACAATGTCCGGTCTCTAAATACAGTCCAAATATAATACAGACTCAAAAGTAATACAGTCTCAAAAAGTAACTGGATACTAAGTCCAGTACAAAGACCTACTCTAAACTATACAAGTGGTATGGTCTCGTCAGGCGGAGCTACGCCCTGCGGGACCAAGTCTAGGCCCACTACGTCGTCCGGACCGTAGTAGGTACTGCAATCTCCCTCGTCGAAATCTGTAATATTTTATCAACAGTCCAGTCAGGATGGAACGAGTACATATATCTCATAACAGATCTCAAGATAGAATAAAAGCTATAAGACTGTAAATAGAGCATATACAATGAATCATGGAGTGTACATGTATGTATCATGGCATGGTAAGCTGTAAAGCTAGAGCTAGAACAAGAAGAATAGAACGGGATCATGGCATGTACACAAATCAAGGCAAGCTATATATCCAATGTGTGTGAGTAGTAGTTTCAGCTTGTGATCGGCTTGGGTACCTGTCAAGAATCGGCCTGGCAAGTCATATGTGCGGTATATGACTCACACTGTTCGGGAATGCGGGATGGATCTGATCACAGGCCTACGCTACTACTCCCCCTACCCCAACTGGTAGAATGGATCCAAACAGGACACGTCACTGCACGAGATTCTAATGAGAAGGTAGCTAGCCTTCTCTAGAATCAGTGACCATATATCGAGCAAGAGCTACAAGGGTGCTTGCACAATATATCCCAATCTAAGAAGGAGAAAACATCTCTCGTCGGGATCCAAGAATACCAATCCGTGAGAACCATGTGTCGGGAATAAGCATATCAACACTAAGTACATGAATCATAACAGTTATCATAAATTGGAAATAAGTATCAGAGAATGTACTCGCCTGTAAGATGATAAAATACGTCGACTGGATCAACTGCAGTGTCTCGAGGACCTATAGAGAACAAGACGTATCAATACTAAGTTTAGGAAGCAAAGTTAAATCAAATAAATCCTATTTAGTCATTCTAGGTCAAGACATGTCTAGTCGGGTCAATCTTGGTCATGGGAGAACATTAGAAGTTCTACCGGATCAATCTAGGTCAAAACTGACTTACCGTTGACTTTTGGTCAACAGGTCAACTCTGGTCAACTCGAGGTCAACACTAGGTCAACTCTAGGTCACTGGTGACTAATAGTTGACTTTTAGTCAACGGTCCAAGTTGGATGGAATTTGGGACCAAATTGGGTAAAGTGTTGACCCATAGTTGACTTTTAGCCTAAAAAGTCAACCGTGGTCAACCGGGGTCAAGACTAGGTTTAGACGGCTAAATCTACTTATTACCAATCCCTACAACCCATATCCAAGTCCATCTTGGACTCGGAAACTCAAATCTTGGCCGTGGGCCAAATCCCTATTTTACCCTTTTTAAGGGTAAAATCCTACCCTCGGCGATAACCCCGTTAGCCTACCTACGCTAGTTATTTTGACCCGATCTTCCTAGGGTAGTATGGTACTATCCTATACATATAATATCTACCAAAATACTTAGGTAACGCGGACATCCAGTCCACGATACGGCCCGTTGCAGATATCTCGAGTATTTCGAGATACGTGCTGACACGGCGCGATACCGGCGCCCTATGACCCCGATTTCCATTCGGGAGCTTACCTGCAAAATCTAAATCACGTATTCTAGGCCCATGTCAAGTTTCATCGCGATCCGATGCTCCGGGCTCAATTTCGTCCTCTAACTCGATTTCTACCAAAATCCCCTCTTTTAGTCTCATTCTAATTCTCCTCTTAACTTCTCTAATTCTACTTCTTCTTCTCTCAACTTCTCTAATCTTCTTCTTCTCTAATTCTCCTTCTTACTCCTCCTTCCTACTCTTCTTAAATTTCCTAACTTCTCTAGTTCCCCTCTTCTCTATTTCTTCTCTACTTCCTATTCTAACTTTTCTAAACTTCTCCTATCTAACTATCCATTTATCTATCTATACATACATATATACATATATATCTACCTACATATATACCTATATATACCTAGGTACTAGGGGGGGTTTATGGGTGAAAAGGGGGGTGAAATGGGGGGGAGGAGCTGCTGTGAGCAGCTCCTGCTGCTGCTACTGTTACTGCTTGCTGCTGCTGCAGCTGGTGCAGCTGCTGTCATGCCCCGATTTGGTAGAATCGATAGTCGTCCCCCGGGCGTGATGCCGTGCAAGCCTAAGTTGCGCTTGCATAAGGCGGTTCATAAGGTCATCCGATACAACAGCATATACATATAAGAGTACGCAGAGAAATTGAACACATTCATATAGAAGGAAAACTCAAGCTTTATTGATAATGAACATCATGTTACAGACTCGATATAAGGATGCCACGCGGGCTTTTTACAAACTGACTCCATTACAAAATGAAGGCCGATGAGATAGCCATTCCATACATTTCATCCCTGATTACAACCAGCATTTCAAACCACCTGGGATAGTGGGCAGTCGCTCCATCTGTCTTCTAGCTTTCAACAACAGAGTCTTCAAAAGAGATTGGATCCAAGCTTCGACCGCACGAACGAAGCTTCAAAACACACGAGCGTTTCCTTCTTTCACGTGGCACGCTCCTCCTGATTTAGCGTACCTGTGGAGAGAGCGAGGATCAGTACAATCAACATGTACTGGCGAGTGACTAATTAATTTCCGGGCTCTCATTTGGTTCAAGAATAGATAAAAATCATATGACTTCCTTTTTGATGATCTTTCTAGCCACCCTAAATATTTTATACAAAGCATATTGACGTTATCGTTACCTTCCATGCTCATTGTTAACAATTATACCAAGTGTTTGATGTGAAGGTCACTGGCAATAACTAGCCATTTGGACATAGCCTGGTAATACGGGACCCTTGCAACGCAAGTAGCGAGCTCCGATGCAAGTCCCCGTCTTACCGGTTGCTTCATACCCAGCTCGGCTATAACCTGTTTCTTCCTAGGCCGAGTCGGTCCCGTGGCCCCGGGTTGCCGCTCGAAGAAACCATCGCCCTTGTCGACAAGTTGTCCAAGACCGTAATCGATTCATTTACTTGTTTGTTTTGCAGGCTTGTAATAATTCTATCTCTTTTCTACGCAACACATCTTTTTCTCCTCTAACCCATAGGACTTGTATTCTTTAAGCAATTCATTCAATTACGATATCATTACCTGAGTTCACATTTTGAAATAGAGGGTCGAGACGAAGGAGGTCAGCCACTCACCTTGAGTTTTGCTTGAGGCGAGGGACTTGTTGGCTGCGCTAGACGTCGCCTACGCGATCACCTGAAATCGTACAAGCAACCGATTAGAACACTGTATTATGCAAGAGTTCGATAGGAAATGCGAGCTCGAAATGTAAACTATGAAAACCATCGAAAACATTCACGAAAACGCATTCAGAAAACCAAAGCCAAAACCAACGCAAGCGGCGTGAAAAGCAGAGCAACGGGAGGTCTCTTCCGACTCAGCCGCAGAGTCAATCCTCGAGGCGCTACCCGCTGAATGTGGGACTTGGTTCCGAAGAAGCCATTCCATAACGTGGAATGGATCTTAATTCAACCGTTCCCGTTCGATCGATTCGATCGATCCCGACCTATCGGTCCCGACCGAGTCGATAGCGACAGTGTTCCTTTCTCGCGCACCCCGTGGACGGACAACGGGGCACGATGTAGGGACGGGGCACTACACCATAACCAACTAAAAATAAGTTTCATCCTCGAAACTTAAGAACAGAACCTACCTCTATGAAAACAATGAAGGGAACTTTTCCTTCATCTCAGACTCGAGTTCCCATGTCGACTCTTCTGCCGCATGGTTCCTCCAAAGTACGCGAACGAGAGGGATCGTCCGATTCCGCAGCAGCTTATCCTTGCGTTCTAAGATTTGAACTGGCACTTCGACGTAGGATAAGTCGGACTTTAGCTCCAGCTGGCCAAAATCCACCACGTGGCTAGGGTCGTGCACGTACTTCCGCAGTTGGGAGACGTGGAAGACGTTGTGCACACCTTCGAGCGCCGGCGGTAGGGCAATTTTATAGGCCACTGGGGCGACCCGCTTGAGTATTTCAAACGGCCCAACGAATCTCGGGCTCAGCTTCCTCCTCGCGCCAAACCGAGTAACTCCTCGCATAGGCGACACCTTCAGGAACACATGATCGCCCACCTGGAACTCAAGCGGTCTTCGATGGGTATCGGCGTAGCTCTTTTGCCGACTCTGTGCAATCTTCAGTCTTTTTCGAATGAGCTTGACCTTCTCCACAGTCTGTTCCACCAGCTCCGGGCCGAGTATCTGCCGTTCCCCGACTTCATCCCAGCAAATGGGCGATCTGCACTTCCGGCCGTACAAAGCTTCATACGGCGCCATTTGGATGCTGGACTGATAGCTATTGTTGTATGCAAATTCTGCTAACGGTAGGTGGACGTCCCAGCTTGATTTGAAGTCAATTGCGCAGAGCCGTAGCATGTCTTCGAGAATCTGATTAACGCGCTCCGTTTGGCCGTCGGTCTGAGGATGGTAAGCTGAGCTGAATTGCAACTTGGTACCCAGCGCCGACTGAAGGCTACTCCAGAATCGCGACATGAACCGTGAATCCCGATCAGAGACGATGGATACTGGAACTCCGTGCAGCCGTACTATCTCGTCAAGATAAATCTGTGCCAGGCGATCAACGCTCCAAGTAACTTTGATGGCAATGAAGTGCGCTGACTTGGTTAGTCGATCGACGATGACCCAGATAGCGTCATTCCCCCGTGGTGTCTTCGGCAGGCCAACAATAAAGTCCATCGTGACATGATCCCATTTCCACTCTGGAATGGCAAGGTTCTGCATCTCCCCGCCCGGTCGTTGATGTTCAGCTTTCACCTGCTGACAGGCCATGCATTGCGACACGAAGAGCGCCACATCTCTCTTCATCCCGTGCCACCAGAAGGTCGTGCGGAGGTCCTTATACATCTTGGTACTGCCTGGATGCAATGTATATTTCGTATAATGGGCCTCCGACATTATCTCCCTTCGTAGTTCTTTATCATCCGGAACGCATAGTCGGCCATTCATTCTCAGCACGCCGGTCTTGTCTTCCGCAAAGTCGGTCGCACTACCTGTTGAAATTCGCTCGCGCATTTTCTTCAGGTACGGATCATCCTTCTGAGCGGTCTTGATCTTTTCCAGCAAACTCGGCTCTAACTGCAGCTGCGCCAACCGTATATTCCTGAACTGAAACCGGAGATCGATGCCCATTTCTTCCAAATCTTGTAGTAGTCTGCGGTCGATGGAGAGCGAGGCAAGATATTTCCGACTCAGAGCGTCCGCCACAACATTTCCCTTGCCCGGAGTGTAGTCGATCGTCAAGTCATAGTCTTTTATCAGTTCGAGCCAGCGCCGCTGTCGTAAGTTCAATTCCTTCTGAGTGAAGAGATACTTGAGGCTCTTGTGGTCGGTATAGATCGCGCACGCCACACCATATAGATAGTGACGCCACAATTTCAACGCGAACACAATTGCCGCTAACTCCAAGTCGTGCGTAGGATAGTTCTTCTCGTGCGGCTTCAATTGTCTCGAGACGAAGGATATCACCTTGTTCCGCTGCATGAGCACACATCCCAAGCCCTGGCCTGAAGCATCGCTGAATATCTGGAAACCCTCTGGCCCATCCGGAAGCGCGAGTATAGGTGCCGAAATCAATCGCCGTTTTAGCTCCTGGAATGAAGCTTCACAGTCATCCGACCACTCATACGCGACTCCCTTTTGAGTGAGGCGAGTCAAAGGCGATGCAATCTTCGCGAAGTCTTTCACGAAGCGTCGATAGTATCCCGCCAAACCAAGAAAGCTTCGAATCTCACTAGCAGACGCAGGCCGCCTCCAATCAGCAACGGCTTCCACCTTCTTCGGATCGACTGCAATACCTTCGGACGAAATGATGTGACCCAGAAAGGATACGCTGCTGAGCCAAAATTCGTACTTACTCTGCTTTGCATATAGCTGATTTTCTCGAAGTGTCTGGAGCACGGTCCGCAGATGTTCTGCATGCTGCGCCCTGTCTTTCGAGTAGACCAGAATATCGTCAATAAAGACTACGACAAATTTATCAAGGAAGGGTCGAAATACCCGATTCATCAGATCCATGAAGGCGGCAGGGGCGTTCGTCAGGCCGAATGGCATCACCAGGAACTCGTAGTGGCCGTAACGAGTGCGAAAGGCGGACTTTTGCACGTCGTCTGACTTGATCTTGAGTTGATGATAACCTGAGCGGAGATCAATCTTCGAAAATACCGAGGCGCCTTACAGTTGATCGAATAAGTCGTCTATGCGGGGCAATGGGTACTTGTTCCGGATGGTGGCTTTGTTCAGCTCCCGGTAATCGACGCACAGACGCAGGGACCCATCCTTCTTCTTTACGAACAATACGGGCGCTCCCCACGGTGAAACACTAGGCCGAATAAACCCTTTATCGAGTAACTCTTGTAGCTGGACCTTGAGTTCCTTAAGCTCGGCGGGAGCCATTCTGTACGGGGCCTTAGAAATCGGTCGAGTATCGGGAAATGTATCGATGCTGAACTCGATCTCTCGGTCGGGGGGCATGCCGGGTAGCTCGTCCGGAAACACATCGGGGAATTCTGCCACAACGTCGGTCTGACCTACGTTTGCACCATCCTGTCGCATGTCTCGGACGGACGCCAAGTAGCCTTCGTACCCAGAATGCAGCATCCTCCGAGCAGAGATTGCCGAGATCAACATGCAGGTCGACGACGCCTCACCACACGAAAAGCAGAATTCAGGCACTCCTGGTATGCGAAAAGTGACCGTCTTCCTGGCACAGTCTATGGTTGCGTTGCACGGCCCGAGCCAATCCATTCCCAGAATGATATCGAAGTCATTCATGTCTAGGACCATCACGTCCAGACCGATCTTTTGACCGCCGATACAGATAATCCCGTCGGTGCAGGCTGAATTAGTGAGTATAGGTGTGCCCGAAGGTGTGCTCACGCTAAGGTCGAGGTCTAATGATACTAATGGAAATTTGTGCTCGGCGACAAAGTCCGCCGCTATAAAACTATGCGAAGCACCTGAATCAAATAGTACGCGAGCAGGCACATTATTAAAACTAAGTATACCTGTCACGACCGTGTCTGATGCCAGCGCTTCATCTCGAGTCATGGCGTAGACGCGGCCCTGGGCATTGGGGCGACGGTCTTGGCCATTTTGCGGTACAGGTTGCTGGGCTCGAGGCGCTGGAACTTGATTCCCTGGGCGGTGTTGCTGAGGCACCGCTGGACGGTGCTGTTGGGGCGCCGTTGGGTTCGGCCTTCTGCTTGGACACTCAGCACGAATGTGGCCCTTCTTGCCACAGTTCCAGCATCCATCCACTGGTATCGGACAATCGACGATAGTGTGACCGTTCCGGCGGCAGCGGATGCAATATGGCCATGGGTTACGCCCTTGGTACCCGCCTTGTTGCCCATTATTTGGACGCTTGGTCCCATTGTTTCCTCCCGCGTGGCTAGGGCGTTTATGATTGTAGGTATGCACAGCACCGGCAGCACTTGGAGGGTATTGGCTTTCAAGGCTGAGGGCGTGGTTGAGAGACTCCCCCATCGTTTGGTATTTGGGAACAGACACATGGGCGGCGATAGATGGTCGTAGGCCCACTTCGAACCGTCGTGCACGACTCGCCATGGAAGGCAGGTATTGTCCAGCAAACTTGGCTAACTTGTTGAACTCTGCTGCATACTGCCGCACCGTCATATTCCCTTGCTTTAGCTGCATAAACTCATTCTCCTTCTCTTGTCGAATGGCATCGGGAAGGTACTCGATCTCGAATGCCTCTCGGAAGGTAGCCCAAGATATCGTCGCTGCCTCGTTGTCGTGTCTGATTGCTCGCTTTTGCACGGCCCACCAGTCGTGCGCGTTCAATCGGAGTAGAAGTTGAGCGCAAGCGACTTTCTTGGACTCATCGACGCCCAGAAGCTCGAACCGGTCTTCCAACTCCTCCAGCCAATTGATTACCAACGAAGGGTCTTCAGTACCGCAAAAGGAAGTACGGAAGCTTTTGTGAATTTTGACACGTCGAAGTTGGAACTTCTCGGTGCCGCAGGCATAAGCTCGGGTACCTCCGGTTCGATTTCGCTTTGTCTGGCCGCAGGCTCGGTCACGGCAGGAGTCGTCGCAGAGTTGTTGTTGTTGGCCACCACTGTCTGTACAATCTGCTGAAGAGTATCAAGCTGCTTCTGCTGTAACTTGAATTGTGCATCGAATCGGGCCTCGAACTGGGTCTGGCGTGCCTCTACCTCCCGTCGATGTGCCTCAGTCTCCCGTCGATGTTGCTCATTCAGGCGTTGATTCTCCTGAGCTTGTTGTTGTTGCGCTTCCAACATGCGCAACATCCGCTCCATGGCATCGTTAGAGGGTCCGGGCCTCGAGCTACTCGAGCCGCTCGAAGCACTTTCTTCGTTCACCGCCGCACTTTCTGGAAATTTGAAGGCAAAAATACATTAGTCATAATACTTATCACGGACTCACTCGTATGGAATGACATATCTCATCGACACGAGACCAACGGTTTTGAGACTAGAAACTCGACACTGGAGGCCAAGGACGTAAAGCCGTGCTCTGATACCATTATGTCACGCCCCGATTTGGTAGAATCGATAGTCGTCCCCCGGGCGTGATGCCGTGTAAGCCTAAGTTGCGCTTGCACAAGGCGGTTCATAAGGTCATCCGATACAACAGCATATGCATATAAGAGTACGTAGAGAAATTGAACACATTCATATAGAAGGAAAACTCAAGCTTTATTGATAATGAACATCATGTTACAGACTCGATATAAGGACGCCGCGCGGGCTTTTTACAAACTGACTCCATTACAAAATGAAGGCCGATGAGATAGCCATTCCATACATTTCATCCCTGATTACAACCAGCATTTCAAAACCACCTGGGATAGTGGGCAGTCGCTCCATCTGTCTTCTAGCTTTCAACAGCAGAGTCTTCAAAAGAGATTGGATCCAAGCTTCGACCGCACGAACGAAGCTTCAAAACACACGAGCGTTTCCTTCTTTCACGTGGCACGCTCCTCCTGATTTAGCGTACATGTGGAGAGAGCGAGGATCAGTACAATCAACATGTACTGGCGAGTGACTAATTAATTTCCGGGCTCTCATTTGGTTCAAGAATAGATAAAAATCATATGACTTCCTTTTTGATGATCTTTCTAGCCACCCTAAACATTTTATACAAAGCATATTGACGTTATCGTTACCTTCCACGCTCATTGTTAACAATTATACCAAGTGTTTGATGTGAAGGTCACTGGCAATAACTAGCCATTTGGACATAGCCTGGTAATACGGGACCCTTGCAACGCAAGTAGCGAGCTCCGATGCAAGTCCCCGTCTTACCGGTTGCTTCATACCCAGCTCGGCTATAACCTGTTTCTTCCTAGGCCGAGTCGGTCCCGTGGCCCCGGGTTGCCGCTCGAAGAAACCATCGCCCTTGTCGACAAGTTGTCCAAGACCGTAATCGATTCATTTACTTGTTTGTTTTGCAGGCTTGTAATAATTCTATCTCTTTTCTACGCAACACATCTTTTTCTCCTCTAACCCATAGGACTTGTATTCTTTAAGCAATTCATTCAATTACGATATCATTACCTGAGTTCACATTTTGAAATAGAGGGTCGAGACGAAGGAGGTCAGCCACTCACCTTGAGTTTTGCTTGAGGCGAGGGACTTGTTGGCTGCGCTAGACATCGCCTACGCGATCACCTAAAATCGCACAAGCAACCGATTAGAACACTGTATTATGCAAGAGTTCGATAGGAAATGCGAGCTCGAAATGTAAACTATGAAAACCATCGAAAACATTCACGAAAACGCATTCAGAAAACCAAAGCCAAAACCAACGCAAGCGGCGTGAAAAGCAGAGCAACGGGAGGTCTCTCCCGACTCAGCCGCAGAGTCAATCCTCGAGGCGCTACCCGCTGAATGTGGGACTTGGTTCCGAAGAAGCCATTCCATAACGTGGAATGGATCTTAATTCAACCGTTCCCGTTCGATCGATTCGATCGATCCCGACCTATCGGTCCCGACCGAGTCGATAGCGACAGTGCTCCTTTCTCGCGCACCCCGTGGACGGACAACGGGGCACGATGTAGGGACGGGGCACTACAGCTGCTGCTGCTGCCTATGCTGCTTGCTGCTGCTGCCTATGCTGCTGGCTGCTGCTGCCACTTCTCTCCCTCCTTCTACTCCTCCTACTTCACTCCCTCATCTCCTCTCTTTATATATATATATATACCTATATATATATCTCTCTATCTTTATATCTATCTATCTATCTATATATATATATATCCATATATCATATCCTCTCCTCCCCTCTCTATACACATATACACCCACACACATATACATATATACACACACACATGTACACATATATACACACACCTATACATATATATATACACACACATATACACATATATACACACACCCACACACACCACCACACACACAACCACACCACCACTCACAACCACACCACCACTCTCTACACACACACACACAAATACATACATACATATATTCCTATATATATATCTATACATACACATATATATACATATATATATATATATATATATATATATATATATATATATATATATATATATATATATATATATATATATATATCATTACCATATAAAAATCCTAAATTAACACTAACTAAGCACTAGAGAGAAACCTACAAATAGTGGGGGCAAAGTGTGGAGAATTCAATTCTCTACACTTAATGTAAATGACAAAAATGGAAAGGAGAATTAATGAGGGGTGTTAATGGCATACCTAATTGGAGTTTGGAGAGAGAGAGCTTGGAGAGAGAATTTGAGAAAGAGAGAGAGAGATGACTTTGTGAAGAAGAAAGAAAAAGGGGGGTTTATGTGTGGCTGGCCACTTGGGGTGGGGGGGGGGGGGTTATTGGGTTGGGATCCAATAGCCCCCAACCCACTAACTCTAGTTTGGGTTCAATTTAAGTTTGGGTTGGTTCGGTTCAATTTGGTTTGATTCTAAACGACTAATTAAGTCTCTAAATTGACTAATTAAGCCATGGAAGTTAGGTTAATAATTTTTAGCCTATTTATGATGGTACATGGGCTAAGCCCAGCTAGTATGGGGGTCCCACTAGGGTCCAGGCTACCCGGGTCTCCAAATTGGGTCCGAATTGGATAAAATTCAAATCGACTCAAATAAATTCCTAAAAATCATATAAAATCAAATAAAATTTCTAAAATATTATTAAACTTGAAAATGACAAAAATACCCCTAATTTGAAAAACTGGGGGTGACAAATCTACCCTCCTAAAAAAAATTTCGTCCTCGAAATTGAATGAGGGCTAACACAGCAATCATGAACAGAACAAGGAAGAAAAAGAAAGAATTTTACCTCAAGGCTCGAAGAGATATGGGAATCGCTCCCGCATGTCGTCCTCCCTCTCCCAGGTGGACTCACCTGGAGAGTGGTGTCTCCATGCAACTCGAACCAAGGGAATGACCTGGTTCCGGAGCACCTTCTCTCTTCGGTCCAAGATCTCGACCGGCTTCTCTGGGTAGCTGAGTGTCGGTCCCACTACGATCTCCGAGTGGTCTAAGACGTGACTGGGATCTGCCACGTACCGTCTCAGCTGCGACACGTGGAACACACTGTGTACTCCCTCTAGTGCAGGCGGTAACTCCAGTCGGTAAGCCACTGCACCGACCCTGTCCAGGATACGGAATGGTCCGATGTATCGTGGACTAAGCTTCCCGCCGCCACCAAAATGAATCGTGCCACGCGTCGGAGAAATCCGCAGAAAGACAAGATCATCAACCTAAGAACAAAACAAGACTTAGAGCTTTATCTAAAATAATCACAATCAGACTCAAATACTAGAAAAATCTAGACTATACCTCGAACTCCAATGGTCCCCGGTGGCTATCGGCCCAATGCCGCTGCCTATCCTGCGCCACCCGAAGTCTATCTCTGATAACCCTGACCTTCTCTGCAGCATCTACCACCATCTCTGGGCCAAGCAAAACCCTCTCACCGACATCATCCCAAGACAAGGGAGTACGGCACCTCCGTCCGTATAGAGCCTCGAAAGGTGACATCTCTATACTGGCTTGGTAGCTGTTGTTGTAAGCAAACTCTACCAAGTGAAGGTGGTCCTCCCAAGATTCTCCGAAGTCCAAGACATAGGTACGCAGCATATCCTCGAGGGTCTGAATCGTCCTCTCCGACTGCCCGTCTGTCTGGAGGTGATATGCTGTACTGAACTTGAGCGATGTGCCCAAGCTAAGCTGCAAACTCCGCCAGAAGTGGGAAGTGAATCGGCTGTCCCGATCCGAGACAATGCTCACTGGCACCCCGTGTAATCGGACTATCTGCCGCACATACATCTCGGCCAACCTCTCCGTCGACAAACCCACTTTGAAAGGCAAAAAGTGGGCCGATTTGGTCAATCGATCAACAATGACCCAAATCGCATCCTTCCCTCCTGGAGAGCGCGGAAGCCCAGATACAAAGTCTATAGATATGCTCCCACTTCCACTCAGGAATGGGTAGTGGCTGGAGCAATCCACCGGGTCTCTGTCTCCCGGCCTTCACCTGCTGGCACACCAAACATCTCGACACGAACTGAGCCACCTCACGTTTCATGCCATACCACCAAACATGCTGTCTCAAGTCTCTATACATTTTGTTGGCTCCGGGATGCATAGAGTACTGAGAACGGTGCGTCTCCTGAAGAACCTCCTCCCGAAGTCCTCCGCTCGGCACGCACAATCTGGTACCATGCCTCAACGACCCATCCCCTGCTAAAGAGAACTCATTCAACAGCCCTATCTGGACCTGCTCCCTGATGACTCTCAGAGCCTCATCCTCAAACTGAGCTGCCCTGACTCTGTCCATCAGCTCCGACTGTACCTGCAGACCCCACATCTGTGCCTCGAACCCAGGAACTATCACCTCTATGCCCAAGCTCTCCAGATCTGCCAGAAGGTGACGATCCATCGTCAAACACATAGCCACGGGATACCTGCTCAAAGCATCCGTGACCACGTTGGCCTTCCCCGGATGGTACTGCAAGGATATATCAAAATCCTTCATCAGCTCTAACCATCGCCTCTGCCTCATATTCAGCTCCTTCTGGGTAAACACGTACTTCAAGCTCTTGTGATCTGTATAGATCTCAACTCGCTCTCCGTACAGATAGTGTTTCCACAGCTTCAAAGCAAAGATGATCGCTGCCAGCTCCAGATCGTGGGTAGGGTAATTCCTCTCATGAGAACGTAACTGCCTAGACGCATAGGCAATTACCTTCCCGTGCTGCTGAAGCACAAAACCCAAACCCCGTCCTGAAGCATCACTGTAGATCGTATAACCACCAGATCCAGATGGCAGCGTCAAGATAGGAGCTGTAGTCAACCTCGCCTTCAACTCCTCGAAGGCGGCCTGGCACTCATCGGACCAAACAAACTCCTCGTCCTTCCTGGTAAGGCGGGTCATCGGCTGGGCAATCCTGGAAAAGTCCTGCACGAACCTCCGGTAGTAACCTGCCAGACCCAGAAAACTCCGAACCTCTGCTACTGAGCTCGGCGTCGACCAGGACTCCACTGCAGAAATCTTCTTCGGATCCACTGAAATCCCCTCGCCAGAGACAACATGGCCTAGGAACTCCACGCGATCCAAGAAGAACTCGCACTTGGACAGCTTCCCATACAGCTGCTCCCTCCTGAGGGTGTCCAACACAATCCTCAGGTGCTCCTCGTGCTCCTCTGGTGTCTTCGAGTAGATGAGAATGTCATCAATGAAGACCACCACGAACTTGTCAAGGTACTGGTGAAATACCTTGTTCATCAAGTTCATGAATACCGCCGGGGCGTTGGTCAACCCAAACGGCATGACGGTATACTCATATTGGCCATAGCGGGTCCGAAAGGCAGTCTTCGGAATGTCATCCCGTTTCACCTTCAGCTGATGGTACCCGGTACGCAAGTCGATCTTCGAGAACACCCTCACGCCGCTCAACTGGTCGAACAAGTCATCAATCCTCGGCAGAGGATACTTGTTCTTGATGGTAAGGTTGTTGAGCGCCCTGTAATCAATACACAGATGTACCGTACCATCCTTCTTGGGGACGAAAAGAACTGGCGCGCCCCAAGGTGAAGAACTAGATCGAATAAAGCCCTTGTCCTCCAGCTCGTCGACCTGCTTCTTCAGCTCCGCTAACTCACTGTTGTTGATTCTATAGACGTGCTGGGAGATAGGCTCAGCACCCGGCACTAGATCTATAGAAAACTCAACATCATGATCTGGCGGCATCCCGGGCAGCTCCTCGGGAAAAACATCCAAGAACTCGGCAATGAGTGGATGTGGCAACACTGGCTCCGCCAACAACGCTCCGCAGAAACCATCTCCCTGCTCCACTGCACCCCTGGTGAACTCATACTCCGGCTCTCCCGACGGCCTGAATAGAATCCTGCCCCCTCTGCAGTCGATGCTAGCGTGGTGCGTGCTCAACCAATCTATACCGAGTACCACATCGTAACTCGGAAGTGGCATTACGAGCAGACACGCACTCAGCTCCCGGCCTCTCAAAGAAACTCTCCGCCCCTTGCAAACATTATTAACTAGGATGATGCCATTCCCAATCATAATCTTGCAAGTCCTACCCAGATATTCAGCAATAATATTGTGCCTAAGAGCAAAAGAAACAGACACAAAATTGTGCGTAGCACCAGAATCAAATAAGGCCAAAGCTGGAAAAGAATCGAGCAGAATAGAACCTGCGACAACATCCGCAATAGGCTCCACCTCCTCGGCTGCAAGAGTAAAGGCTCTACCCTGACCACCCCTCTGCTGGCGGTGCTGAACGAACTGCTGCTGCTGAGTCGGAAGCGGACCTCTCTGCTGAACTACCGGCACACTAGCTGGTGCCCTCTGAACGGGTGCCCTCTGAGCAGCTCCAGTAACACGGGAGTTCTTGGGACACTCCCGCATCTGATGCCCAGCGGCACCACAAACGAGACATAGCCCCAGTCTCCTCCTACATAACTCGAATAGATGATCGGGCTTCTTGCAGAAGTGGCACGGTGGATCATCCTGCCCCGGACGCTGCTGACTCCTCTGAACAGACGCTCTGGCCTGCCCCGGCTGCTGGTGATGCTGGAACGACTGATGCTGAAGCTGAGGGCGCTTAGCAGGCCCTGCGCGGCTACTGGCCCCAGAAAACACATCTCGATCCCTCTTCGGCTTCAAGCCCAACTCTCTCTCCACCTTCCGAGCCTCAGCGTAAACCTCCGCATATGTCGCGTAGAAGGAAGGGATTAGGATCTTGATGTCCCATGCCAATCCCTCCCGGAAATGCTCAGCTCGGATCACCGGGTCACTCACCATGTACTCGGCGTATCGGCCCAGCCAGCCGAATTCTGCCGTATACTCCTCTACGGTCATGCTGCCCTGCTGCAGATTCTGGAACTGCCGCACCAAGCCAATCTTGTCCGTAGGGGAAAAGAACTTCTCTCTGAAAAGGGCCCTGAACTCGGCCCAAGTATGGCCCTCTCCTGCAAGAGCCGGCTCATTCCGGAACCATGTCCGGGCAATATCTAACAACTGCAACCCAACCGCCTCGACCCTCAGGTCGGCTGCCAGGCGGCAGGCCCCCATATGGCGCTCGATATCCTCGAGCCAGTCATCAGCGTAAATAATGCCCTCTGTCCCCTTGAAATCCCTCGGACCAAGCTTCTTGAAAGCCTGGATATCCCCGATCTTCGGCTGCTGCTGCTGAACCTCCCTCTGTGGAGCCGGACGCTCCACTGCCGCTATAGCCAATCTGTGTGCATCCTCCATGCCCTGGCGCATGGCCTCTGTCTGCCTCAACTGAGCCTCGTGCTGAGCCCGCTGGGACTCGAGCACCTGGTGGAAGAACGCTAGCATCTGCCCCATGTCTGTGGGCAGAGGAGGCAATGGAGGAATAGCTCCCATCATCACCGGAGGAGTCCCCTGCTGAGGAGGAAGAATACCCTCGGCAGCTCCCACTGTAGCCCCTGGCACTACGGAAAGAGCACCCGTAATGGCCCCAGGGACGGTCATCGAGGTAGCTGGAGGAGTACCTCCAAGAGCCCCAACAGAAGTCCCATCAGCCGGGGAAGTAACCGGAGCCTGTCCGCCAGAAGTGGCAGACCTCTCCGTCTCCCCGAGCCCCTCGCCAGGAGAATGAGTCATCAATATCCTGGAGACAAATTAAGAAGAAGATATCAATATGGCACATGAAGGTAATATCAAAGGAGGACAGCTAGAAAGCAGTAAATCAATATCAAAGACGGTAAGCAAGATAAGCAAGGAAAGATCCTACTGTGATTGAGCACTCTTAGCCTACTACTTCCTATGGGTAACACAGGCTCGTAGTCAACACTCTAAGACGAGTGCCGCTACGACATCGCAGTAATTGCGACTTCAGGACCTGCGTGGGCCACCACTAAAACGTGTCACGACCCGCACCCGCTAAAAGGGCACGTGACGCGACAACTGTCACGACCCGCACCCTGTGTAGGGGCACGAGAAGTGGGTACGTCCAGCCTACGCCGCAGTGTCGGCGGTAGAACGCTGTCCTAGGTTGCTAACTAATCTCATGCAGTGTATATAATGTACTTGCCAAGATCTCAACTCCGAAGGGAGGACAAGTAAAAGATATGATATACTCAATCACAGTCTAAGCACGATAAGATAACACAGAAATCTAGATACCAACTAACAACAACAGAAATTAAACTACTAAAATAATAATAACAATGTCTCAAACAAACTCTAATACAACTCGATATCTTAAGTTTAATACAAACAAGCTCAAAACATGAAAACTAAGTAAGTCTACTAGCTAAACTCCTGAATCACTCCTGAGAGTCGGAACCAAAGGTAGTTAATCCCTCGCCAGGTCCATGGTAAGTAGGGCATGTGTCGTCAGGAGTATCATCTGTAATATTTTCAACAGGTCCAATCAGGACAGGAACGAGCACATCTCATCTAGAAATCCCAAGTAAATGACAAAGACTATAAAGCAGTTTTTAGACAGTTATACAGATGAGCATGGCAGTTTTATACAGATAATGATGTAGAGAAACAGTGAGGGTACAAGGAAAGTAAAGTAACTAACAAGAGAAGAAATCATGGCAAAGAAGACTGTAGTAAACTAGCTGAACTAGAATAACATGGTATAAGTCCAGACAGTATAAAAGGTAATCCCAGTGTGAGTCCAGTCTATATAATCCAATACTAGATGATTCCAGTACAAGATGAGTCCAGTAAAATGAGTCCAGTAAAATGAGTCCAGTAAAATGAGTCCAGAAGTGATCCATGATTCCAGGGTAAGTCCAGCCTATACTCTAACAGTGTGTTTTAAAATACTGAGGTCAACATGTAAACGGCTAGGGGTAATCAGGCACATCGCACACTCGGCCAAGTGTGGGATGGCTAGCATTCCAGAATAGTTCCAAGGGAGGTGGTTCCAGATTTTAGGTATGTTCACATGTCTACTCAAGTATTTCCCCGCCCACAAATGAATCCATAATCCAACACTACGACCAGTATAAGTCCAGCCAATGATTCCAGAAATGATTCCAGTAGGGTGATGCCAGTAGTGATTCCAGATATAGAGGCCAGACATAAATAAATGAGTGTCGCATGTAATGGATCCAACAATACCAATCGTGTTTGTACAGAGAATCATATATAGCTATCTAGAACTGAAATACAGTAAATGACAAGTAATGAAAGAACTATCAGAGAATGTACTCGCCTGACACTCTGGAAAGAGTAGTGTAATATCAGATGTCTGTACCAGGGTCACAATGTCCTAAAATAGAGTAATACAGTTATGATATGTCTATAATGAAGGTAAATGAAATCTACAATGCAATCTATATGAATTCTAAGCCAATCTAGGTCAAAGTCAAACTTGGTCAACTCTACAGTCAAACTAAGTCAAATCAAATCATACTAGGTCACAGGAAATCAAACTAAGTCAAATAGAGTCAAACAAGGTCAAACAAGTCAAGGTTAGTCAAATCTAGGTTAAAGTCAACTCCTGGTCAATACTCTAATCAAACTAGTCAAATACTAGTCAACATGATCAATCTGGGTCAAGTCTAAGTCAAACTTAGACCAACTAAGGTATTGGTCAAACAAAGACTAGTCAGTTAGGGTAATTAGGTCAAACATGGTCTGACTAGTTGAACTAGTCATTTATTAGGTCAATTAGGTCATGGTTTGACCAATAGTTGACTTTAGTCAACCATGGTCAACAATGGTCAACTCTAAGTCAAGGCTAGGTCAACACTAGTCCAAGTTAGGTCAAACAATGTTAAACTAGTTATTTAGGTCATTCCTAGACATTTCTAGGTTAACTAGGTCAAACTTGACCTAATGTTGACTTTGGTCAACCCTTAGTCAACAAGGGTCAACATGTTGGGTTTTAGGTCATTAGGTCAATGGGGTTGGTCCCAAGACTATGGGCTAGTCACTTAGGCCATAGGCCATTGCTCTTGGCCATAGGCCATTGTCTAGGTTTTCACATAAACCTATAACTAAGGCTATACATATATATATATATATATATATATATATATATATATATATATATATATATATATATATATATATATATATATATATATATAGGCCTAACTATATATTAATATGGAAATACCTATATATAATACCCAACCCTACATATATATATAAATAACACTATGTATATATCTAACACAAAATATATATCATATATATATATACATATATATATATAATAACCTATATATATATAATCATATATAGAGAGAGGAAGGAGAGAGTGAAATAGAGAGAGAGAGAGTTAGAGATAGTGAGACATTGAGAGAGAGAGACTGTGAGGCACACACAGGGAAGGGGAGGGGCTGTTCTCAGATTCCTGAGAACAGGAAAACAGCCCCCAATAATACACAATACACACACACACTATACACCTATATACATACATGTATATACATATATACACCCTAAAATTTCACCTACACACTCACATACACATATACTAGATATATACAATATATATACCCATAAATATACATATATATATACATCAAAATCAATTTGAAATTCATTTTTGTAAACTGGAAATTTATCCTAAAATCAGGAAAACTGTGGACTGTGTGTTCGAGAAGGGGTAAACCCAAATTCTCGACCCAAACCGAGCTATGGCTCGAAACCAATGGTTGGTAAGTGATGCCCCATGTGTACACGTGTCATGTGTGTCAATGGCAGTCCACCACGACACGACACGGCGTGTCCAAACACGTGATTTCCAAATCGGGTAAACTGGGATACACGAACACAGTGCACGACGACAACGCCCAGCCCTCACCGGAAAAATGGCGTGGAACGCTGTGTATTTTCTAGTCTGACAACAGTTTATATATATAACAAAACCTGTCGAGAATATAGTCAACTCCGAACGGAGGACAAGCAATGAAATATATAATGCTCAATCACAACTCTAAGACGAAAAGTAAAGACTGAAAGATAAAGACAACAAGACAATAATATATAACCTGTCAAGTCCAGAAACAAATAATATACAATGTCCGGTCTCTAAATACAGTCCAAATATAATACAGACTCAAAAGTAATACAGTCTCAAAAAGTAACTGGATACTAAGTCCAGTACAAAGACCTACTCTATATAATGCCCCGCTCCGCACGAGGCATTTGGTTGGCTTATTGGATGGGATCAGAATATTGGACCGTGACTTATGTTGGGAATCAGGAGAATTGAGACTGATGCAGTCTCTCTTAGCTGGCTAGAAGGAATGGATATTGGAACGTGGCTCACTGGTGGAGCTATGCTTAGTGGAATTTGGGGTGAGTAGAACTGTCCTTCCTCCTCCTTACTCCTTCATGCTTAATAGATAAAGTATTGAAATGCTATGAACTGCCCCTAAATGTCCCTTATGTTAGTTGCTGAATAATAGAGATGCTTTTGTTGAGAATTATTGAAATGTACAATACATTGAACTGTTAATGTGATTCGCTGTCTGAGAATGAATTGATAACATTGCCCCTTATGCTTAACACTGCTGGAATAAGTAGACACTTGAATAATGAGATGCCTTATGAATGATAGAATAAGAAATGAACTGGCTATGCTATCGAACCAATGAACTGAATGAAACACTAGAATCATGTATTATCTGTATAACTGTTGCAAGAATATGAAATGTTGCCTTTCCCTTATAAGAAATGAATGAATGAATAAATGTCCCTATGAAATGAATGAATGTTAAGTTCCTCTTAAGAAAGGAATGATATGAGATACGTTGCAATGAAGCAATGAATGAGAAATGATAAAGCTGGGATCGTTGAGATCACCAAATGAAATGATGGTAATGATGAAATGAATAAGTCATTGAATATGACTAATGATGCACTGTTGCCTTTACTTTCCTTAATATATTTTACCATGCGATTATGTTCACAATCGAGTCGGACACGCATTCGCATGGTCATGGACAACTTGTATACAAGGTTTGAGTAATAATTTTCTCGAACGGTTCCTAGGGCCCTAGGGACCGATTCGGCCTAGGAGGAAATAATGATGAGTGCTATGGGAGCACGGATAAGACGGGGTGGCATAGAGGCTCGCCACCTACTATGCTGACCGCATTATCTTAAAATGAAATGAAATGAGAAAAGTCCATATGGTTTAACAACACCAGTGACCATGTAGTCAGGATGCATGCTAATGAATGTTTTGTGCAGGCAGAGTAAGTATATCAGATAACCTGTATTTGATGCAGGTACGAGAAGTCGGCTATCGGTAAGAAATCACATAATTGTGATATTGTATAAGTTGGTTTAACTTGCCTGCTTAACATGTTCAATTCATTATGCTAGAAAGATGCCTTGCTATAAATAGTGCTCAAACATAACATCCATGCTAAGTGATGCTTGAAGTGAGAATTGTTAGAACATGTTTAAGATGTTAATGTTAACGATGCCTCAATGATGCCTTTTCATGATAACACCTAGTATGCCTCAATGATGCCTTTGCATGATAACACCAAGAATGATAAATGATATGTCCACATGAATGCTACTAAGAATATGTTTACATACTTCACTCTGATTATTGCCCATGAACTGTAAACTGATGCTAGGCCCCAAATAGAAAGATCACTCTAATAAATGTATGCTTAAATGATCACTTTAATGTTGGTTTATGCGAGTGGATTGGATTCTGCTCGCCAGTACATAGATGATGTGCTGACCCACGTTTTGTGGGCAGGTGCTCGTGCTTGGAATGTTCTACACACGAAGATTGGCTTGATTGGTCCCGCGGCATCGAAGACTTGTTGGGCATACAGAAGCTCTCCTTGTACAAGATGATGTCTTCTGTTTATAAAGGGCATAATGTATGGAACATTGAAATCAGTTGTACCAGTGAGATTGTAAGCCAAGTCAGTATATCGAGTTGTAATCCAATGTATCCAAGTATCAATGTAAGCTGTATAGCATTGTTCAGTTGGCTTTCAATGTAAAGTGAGATGTGTTGTAAACATTGTGCTTCAATACAAGTCTTGTACTCTTCTTCGATTATCAATAAAGAGAATAAAGTTCTATATGTCTCTATGTGACTTCAAGTTATCCTTTATCTCCGCTGCTATAAAGAAATAATGTACTTCTATTCAATGACAAAGATTGTCCTCACTAACTTCAATTTGTCTGCTTCTGCCGCTGCAATGTGTTCCTATTTGAAGAATTATCACTTATGTACCATCTTTGCCTTGTACAAGTGCAATACCAGACTTGTACGGCATCACGCCCAAGCGAGGACGATCGATTCTAAGAGATAAAATATGTGAATAAATGACTCTATAAATCGGGGTGTGACAAATTGGTATCAGAGCACGGCTTTACGTCCTTGGTCTCTTCTTTGGTTCGTTCCAAATCAAAGTTGTATCGATGATTGACCAAAGTTGCTTCCGCGATTACTCAACATTGCTTCCGCGATTAAATCAAAGATTGCTTCCACGATTATATTGTTGTTGTTCTGTAATCATCCTATGTTGTTCGTGTCTGAAAGATCATTGACCCTCTTGGCTGCTCACTGTATGTTCCATATAATAAGTCTATATACATTGTGATACCCCTGAAAGAATGATTGTTGTTGGTTTGGACACAAATAACCCAATAATGACTCGATGCCATAGTATGCTATATTGTGAATGCTGTTAGAAATGTGGGAATATAGAAAAGTGGCTGGGTATGCTGTAACAAGTTGAGAATTGCATGTGATGCAGAAAGATTTGGGAATGAATAATTGATGAATGAGTTCAGCAGAACTAGTGAATTGACACATATGTGCTCGCTAGTACTTTCGAGACCTAAGAATGTTGGCTTGTGATATTGAGACACCGAAATGTTGGCTAAGTGTTGTGATCATCATAGATCACGAAGGTCCGGAATAGATTGAGTTGGTTTGTTTAAGGATGGCTTCGTTTCTGAGTGGTATATTACCTCTACCACCTCAGAACGAGATGTATGTTGACCCTTTCCATAGAATAGCAATGAGACTATCTGTGAGTACTGGGTAGTACCGAGACGTAGCTGGGAGTCATGTATTGTTGCTAGATGATTCGAGTGTCCCCTGACGGTAATGCTATGTTGGGTAGCAAGATTCTAGAAATTGTAACCGGTTGGCTTGGTTAGAAATTGTTTAGTCGAGTGATGACTCGAGCTAGTAAGACAGTTAGTATGCTACGGGTAAATAGACTTAGCTAGAGAATATTGTGGCTTAGAACATCTGAATGTTGACTTCGATTGGTTGGATACAAATCAAATGTGGCTAATACAAAGTTGGTTGCTAAGCTGAAAGTTTAAAAATATTGTCGGTGAATCAAAGGGATATTAGAAATCTGTGCCTTAATCCTAAGGTGTAATAGATGTCAATCCATCTTGATCACCAAAGGATAGTCATTGCATAGATGCATGATGCTGAAGAATTGAATTGTACTAGAAAAAAAAAATAACAAGTAGTGACTCAGAATACTGTTGTTGCCTAGAGGATGGTTAAGTGATACATAAATTGTCGGATTGAATGGGATGAACTACTTGACCATTACTGCATGAGATTAACAATGCCGTAAGATAGTTGATGATTGAGAAACAAATGGAAACGAGAAATTACAAACATGTTGGATAATGTCGGTATAGGTGATTGTTGGTTGGGATATAGATTGTTGGCTTATGACTTAGTGGTTTGACTCTGTCATACGGACCGAATAGTATGATTCCATAATTATGTTAAGACTATCGGAATCGATGACCCTTGAATAGTTAGCATTGTCTTATGGGTTCGTGTGGGTACAAGGGAATTTGAATAGAAATGTGGATCATTGGGAATTTACTTGATGGATTATTAGAACGATGAGAATCGTATGTCGGGTTGGAATTTGACCGTAATGTTGATAGATCGATCTTAGTCGATCGTTGGGTAAGTCTAGAGTGAGCCTCTGTGGGAATTATTCCTTGAGGAAGACACTAGATAGATAGACTTGACCCTAGAAACTGTGGGCTGCATAACCAATTGTTGGCATAACCAACAATGGCGATTAGTTATTCAGATTGAGTTAAAACCCATAGGTTTGGGTAGAGTTCCTTAGAACTGTTGGTTGCTTGTTGGCCTTAAGAATAAGAAACTAGTATAACCCTAGTAGCCGTCCACTCTAGGAAGTCACCTGAACGATTAAGTTTAGCTATCAGTGTAGCTAACCTTAGAGACTGACTGAATAATAGGTGACCATTGGAGACCCATAGGATGACCTTGTGGCATTGAATGAGAGACAGTGATAATGAGTATTGACCTAAGGGAATGTATGCTTCAACTTGAGCCGTAAGAGATGTTTGACCCTTGAGGATTATATGTCGGCCATAAGTGGGAATTGCAACCGTAAGGTAAGGCTTGAGTGTACCTATAATCGGGTAGCTAAGTTAACCTTGACTGTTGCATAGAATTATACCCTGGCTCGGGTAATCGATAGTGGGTAACGTCGGATTGTGTCTTATAGAAAAGATGAGTTGCCTCGGTGAAAAAATATTGTTGGATTTGGGAAGGAATATGATTGCATGTTGTGAACTCTTGATATGATTGGCTCTAAGTTAGACCCTTGATCGAATGTTAGAAATGTTATGCTTGGGTATAGAGTTTAACCAAGTTGTCCCTGATATTAGTATTGTAGCCTGGAAGATAGTGATTGTGGCAAAGTGAATAAATCAATAAGTCAAATGAAAGGATGCTAAGTCGGATTTAGAAAAGAGAGTTATATCATGGCTGATCGAATCGCACTAGCATAGAAGTTGGTTGAAGTACATATGTTTTGGGGATGCCTAAAATATGTGTATGGATCCAGCCGAAATAATTAGTTGCGACTGAGATAACATTATGGAAAGAATTTATCGCACTAGCACGGACTTTGGCTGAAATGCATATGTTTTGGGGACGCCTAAAATATGTGTATGGATCCAAACGAAGTGATATGTTGCGACCGAAATAGAAATGTAAGGAAAATGTTGGCGAATCAATGAGAATTTACAAGTAATTGAAAAAGAGATAGACAGATCGAATTGTTGATGGATTTAAATGGTACAGTTGGATAGATATTTTGAAATGACCGAGTGGGCTGAAATGAATATTGATTTGAAGCTGAATGAGGGTGATTAAGTGAATCTTGTAGAAGACTTGTTTCCTTAAGTTTCGAGGACAAAACTTTTTCTGAGTGGTATATTATGTAATGCCCCGCTCCGCACGAGGCATTTGGTTGGCTTATTGGATGGGATCAGAATATTGGACCGTGACTTATGTTGGGAATCAGGAGAATTGAGACTGATGCAGTCTCTCTTAGCTGGCTAGAAGGAATGGATATTAGAACGTGGCTCACTGGTGGAGCTACGCTTAGTGGAATTTTGGGTGAGTAGAACTGTCCTTCCTCCTCCTTACTCCTTCATGCTTAATAGATAAAGTATTAAAATGCTATGAACTGTCCCTAAATGTCCCTTATGTTAGTTGCTGAATAATAGAGATGCTTTTGTTGAGAATTATTGAAATGTACAACACATTGAACTGTTAATGTGATTCGCTGCCTGAGAATGAATTGATAACATTGCCCCTTATGCTTAACACTGCTGGAATAAGTAGACACTTGAATAATGAGATGCCTTATGAATGATAGAATAAGAAATGAACTGGCTATGCTATCGAACCAATGAACTGAATAAAACACTAGAATCATGTACTATCTGTATAACTGTTGCAAGAATATGAAATGTTGCCTTTCCCTTATAAGAAATGAATGAATGAATAAATGTCCCTATGAAATGAATGAATGTTAAGTTCCTCTTAAGAAAGGAATGATATGAGATACGTTGCAATGAAGCAATGAATGAGAAATGATAAAGCTGGGATCGTTGAGATCACCAAATAAAATGATGGTAATGATGAAATGAATAAGTCATTGAATATGACTAATGATGCACTGTTGCCTTTACTTTCTTTAATATATTTTACCATGCGATTATGTTCACAATCGAGTCGGACACGCATTCGCATGGTCATGGACAACTTGTATACAAGGTTTGAGTAATAATTTCTTCGAACGGTTCCTAGGGCCCTGGGGACCGATTCGGCCTAGGAGGAAATAATGATGAGTGCTATGGGAGCACGGATAAGACGGGGTGGCATAGAGGCTCGCCACCTACTATGTTGACCGCATTATCTTAAAATGAAATGAAATGAGAAAAGTCCATATGGTTTAACAACACCAGTGACCATGTAGTCAGGATGCATGCTAATGAATGTTTTGTGCAGGCAGAGTAAGTATATCAGATAACCTGTATTTGATGCAGGTACGAGAAGTCGGCTATCGGTAAGAAATCACATAATTGTGATATTGTATAAGTGGTTTAACTTGCCTGCTTAACATGTTCAATTCATTATGCTAGAAAGATGCCTTGCTATAAATAGTGCTCAAACATACATCCATGCTAAGTGATGCTTGAAGTGAGAACTGTTAGAACATGTTTAAGATGTTAATGTTAACGATGCCTCAATGATGCCTTTTCATGATAACACCTAGTATGCCTCAATGATGCCTTTGCATGATAACACCAAGAATGATAAATGATATGTCCACATGAATGCTACTAAGAATATGTTTACATGCTTCACTCTGATTATTGCCCATGAACTGTAAACTGATGCTAGGCCCCAAATAGAAAGATCACTCTAATAAATGTATGCTTAAATGATCACTTTAATGTTGGTTTATGCGAGTGGGTTGGATTCTGCTCGCCAGTACATAGATGATGTGCTGACCCACGTTTTGTGGGCAGGTGCTCGTGCTTGGAATGTTCTACACACGAAGATTGGCTTGATTGGTCCCGCGGCATCGAAGATTTGTTGGGCATACAGAAGCTCTCCTTGTACAAGATGATGTCTTCTGTTTATAAAGGGCATAATGTATGGAACATTGAAATCAGTTGTACCAGTGAGATTGTAAGCCAAGTCAGTATATCGAGTTGTAATCCAATGTATCCAAGTATCAATGTAAGCTGTATAGCATTGTTCAGTTGGCTTTCAATGTAAAGTGAGATGTGTTGTAAACATTGTGCTTCAATACAAGTCTTGTACTCTTCTTCGATTATCAATAAAGAGAATAAAGTTCTATATGTCTCTATGTGACTTCAAGTTATCCTTTATCTCCGCTGCTATAAAGAAATAATGTACTTCTATTCAATGACAAAGATTGTCCTCACTAACTTCAATTTGTCTGCTTCTGCCGCTGCAATGTGTCCTATTTGAAGAATTATCACTTATGTACCATCTTTGCCTTGTACAAGTGCAATACCAGACTTGTACGGCATCACGCCCAAGCGAGGACGATCGATTCTAAGAGATAAAATATGTGAATAAATGACTCTATGAATCGGGGTGTGACAAATGATGCCTTTTCATGATAACACCTACTCGCCTGTAAGATGATAAAATACGTCGACTGGATCAACTGCAGTGTCTCGAGGACCTATAGAGAAAAAGACGTATCAATACTAAGTTTAGGAAGCAAAGTTAAATCAAATAAATCCTATTTAGTCATTCTAGGTCAAGACATGTCTAGTCGGGTCAATCTTGGTCATGGGAGAACATTAGAAGTTTCTACCGGATCAATCTAGGTCAAAACTGACTTACCGTTGACTTTTGGTCAACGGGTCAACTCTGGTCAACTCGAGGTCAATACTAGGTCAACTCTAGGTCACTGGTGACTAATAGTTGACTTTTAGTCAATGGTCCAAGTTGGATGGAATTTGGGACCAAATTGGGTAAAGTGTTGACCCATAGTTGACTTTTAGCCTAAAAAGTCAACCGTGGTCAACCGGGGTCAAGACTAGGTTTAGACGGCTAAATCTACTTATTACCAATCCCTACAACCCATATCCAAGTCCATCTTGGACTCGGAAACTCAAATCTTGGCCGTGGGCCAAATCCCTATTTTACCCTTTTTAAGGGTAAAATCCTACCCTCGGCGATAACCCCGTTAGCCTACCTACGCTAGTTATTTTGACCCGATCTCCCTAGGGTAGTATGGTACTATCCTATACATATAATATCTACCAAAATACTTAGGTAACGCGGACATCCAGTCCACGATACGGCCCGTTGCAGATATCTCGAGTATTTCGAGATACGTGCTGACACGGCGCGATACCGGCGCCCTATGACCCCAATTTCCATCCGGGAGCTTACTCGCAAAATCTAAATCACGTATTCTAGGCCCATGTCAAGTTTCATCGTGATCCGATGCTCCGGGCTCAATTTTGCCCTCTAACTCGATTTCTACCAAAATCCCCTCTTTTAGTCTCATTCTAATTCTCCTCTTAACTTCTCTAATTCTACTTCTTCTTCTCTCAACTTCTCTAATCTTATTCTTCTCTAATTCTCCTTCTTACTCCTTCCTACTCTTCTTAAATTTCCTAACTTCTCTAGTTCCCCTCTTCTCTATTTCTTCTCTACTTCCTATTCTAACTTTTCTAAACTTCTCCTATCTAACTATCCATTTATCTATCTATACATACATATATATACATATATATCTACCTACATATATACCTATATATACCTAGGTACTAGGGGGGGTTTATGGGTGAAAAGGGGGGTGAAATAGGGGGGGGAGGAGCTGCTGTGAGCAGCTCCTGCTGCTGCTACTGTTACTGCTTGCTGCTGCTGCAGCTGGTGCAGCTGCTGCTGCTGCCTATGCTGCTTGCTGCTGCTGCCTATGCTGCTGGCTGCTGCTGCCACTTCTCTCCCTCCTTCTACTCCTCCTACTTCACTCCCTCATCTCCTCTCTTTATATATATATACCTATATATATATCTCTCTATCTTTATATCTATCTATCTATCTATATATATATATATATCCATATATCATATCCTCTCCTCCCCTCTCTATACACATATACACCCACACACATATACATATATATACACACACACATATACACATATATACACACCTATACATATATATATACACACACATATACACATATATACACACACCCACACACACCACCACACACACAACCACACCACCACTCACAACCACACCACCACTCTCTACACACACACACACACAAATACATACATACATATATATATTCCTATATATATATCTATACATACACATATATATACATATATATATATATATATATATATATATATATATATATATATATACATATATATATATCATTACCATATAAAAATCCTAAATTAATACTAACTAAGCACTAGAGAGAAACCTACAAATAGTGGGGGCAAAGTGTGGAGAATTCAATTCTCTACACTTAATGTAAATGACAAAAATGGAAAGGAGAATTAATGAGGGTGTTAATGGCATACCTAATTGGAGTTTGGAGAGAGAGAGCTTGGAGAGAGAATTTGAGAAAGAGAGAGAGAGATGACTTTGTGAAGAAGAAAGAAAAAGGGGGTTTATGTGTGGCCGGCCACTTGGGGGGGGGGGGGGGGGGGGGGGGTTTGGGTTGGGATCCAATAGCCCCCAACCCACTAACTCTAGTTTGGGTTCAATTTAAGTTTGGGTTGGTTCGGTTCAATTCGGTTTGATTCTAAACGACTAATTAAGTCTCTAAATTGACTAATTAAGCCATGGAAGTTAGGTTAATAATTTCTAGCCTATTTATGATGGTACATGGGCTAAGCCCAGCTAGTATGGGGGTCCCACTAGGGTCCAGGCTACCCGGGTCTCCAAATTGGGTCCGAATTGGATAAATTTAAACCGACTCAAATAAATTCCTAAAAATCATATAAAATCAAATAAAATTTCTAAAATATTATTAAACTTGAAAATGACAAAATACCCCTAATTTGAAAAACTGGGGGTGACATTCCATATTTCAAAGGAGGAATTCGGACAGGCATTTTTCTTCCTTTTCCATTATTAAGGCCAGTCCTGAAGTCATAGCCCATATTTTTATGATGTCTCTAGATTGCTGACTATAACGACGTAGTTGTAATCTTCCAGTATCATCATTTTTGTCATCATCTTCAAGATCAGAAGAATTTGAGGCCCTTTGTAGAAGAATATTGGAATGTCTCCTGGCTTTCTGCTAGGAACTAGAAAGTATGAAGATTGTACAGGTTCTAGAGATACATCTGTATGAACAGTCTGTACAACTCCTATGGTTATTGTGTTCAAGTCATCTAACAGATGTAAATAACTATGAACATAATTACACACATCAACGTACTGCAAAGGTGGAGACTTTTCATTAAATGTAAAAGCAGCAATATTTACATTGGGAGAAGGTTGAGCCTTAGAGATTTTAGCCAAGTCAATGACTAAAGGGGGAGAAGAAGAAGAAGCTTTGTTTCGATTAAGATCGATAACAATGGCTCAGAAGAGGTGAGCTCCCTTGAAGTTTGAGTAGGAAGAGTCCGCCCTCCAACTGGAATTAGCAGAGTATCTTGTGAAGGTACAGGAACTGTAGTACGCCCAGAGTGTATTCTGAGTAGATGACTGAGGTAACGGAGAGATCCGTCCACTCACTGGAATGATAAAAGAATCTTCTCCAGAGGGTTTAGGAGATTGTTGCTGAGTAGTTCGACATTTAACAGGGATTATAAAGTCTCACTTTGTGCATCTTCTTTCTCCATAGCTTGTATGATCTTTGATATTCTTCTTTATACATTCGGGAATCATTAAAATAAGCTTCAACCCCATGGAAGGGATTATATCAGCAACTTCTTTTTGTACTCTTCCATTGCTATCAATGTACTTAAAACATTGATGAAGAGTAGAGGGCACCACATT
The DNA here is from genome assembly GCA_029216955.1 of Iris pallida. Taxonomy (NCBI): domain Eukaryota; kingdom Viridiplantae; phylum Streptophyta; class Magnoliopsida; order Asparagales; family Iridaceae; genus Iris; species Iris pallida. Next base: position 43,153 of record JANAVB010006813.1, read on the forward strand.
ATTTTCATGAAGAAAGGCCTCCCCAGAAGAAGATTATAGGATCCTGCGATCTCGATCACATAGAAAGTGACTTTAGATCTGAAATCACCTATCTGAAGCTTCAGATGAATCTTTCCCAAAGGCTCACTTCGGCTTTGATTGAATCCCAAGATAGTAGTAACCGTCTTGGAGAGTTTGAAGAGGGATTTTTAGTTCATCCAACAAACTCTTTGGCATTATGCTTATAGCAGACTCTGGGTCAATGAGAATACGATCTATCTTCATCGTATCAATAAACCAGTGTAGTAGAGAGGTCGATCATGTCGATTATCCTCCAGTAACATGTCGTCTTGTGTAAAGGTGATATTTGGGATAATCTCCAGTACACTGTTGCAATGTAAGCAAGTGGCAGGTTCCGCATCCGGCTTCTTCAATTGTGCAAGACAAGAGTCAGCTTGTAGAAGTGCTTCACTTAACGTCTCCCGAGTCTCTTTGGAAAGACGTAGAAGTTCAAAAAGGGACATTCTAGCGGGAGTATTAGCAAGCTGAGCCAAAATGTCGAAGTTGTAAGGCTTCTGAAGTCCAAGAGGAGAAGACTTCTTGATTGGCTTATCAAACCGAGCCTGTTGTTTGCCTTTCTCCAGAGCCGTAGGCTTGGGAGGAACAGGTTCAGTAGATGGTTCTTCCTCGGGAGGAACATTAGGAGCATCTTTAGCATCTGAAGGGATATCAGTATATCTTCAGGATTTTTAGAATAATCCTTTAGGTAAGGTTTCCCGTTCGAGTAGCACTAACAAGTGCTTCTTCTTTGTCTTTTGGCTCTGTGTCAGAGGTAGACCCAAGAGAAGTCATATGACATGACTTGATCTTTCCAGCCTTCTTGGATTTTTGAGAAGAAATCTTTTGAGGAGAAGGCGATTCAAAATCTGCCACTAGATCAGGATGGATCCACATGATTTCTCCTGTTTCCAAAGTGATTGGCACTAATCCTTCAGACTGTGGAGGAGGAAGATTCACTATGTCAAGAGTTGCCTTGGGAACAGGAATCCCACTTTCAAGGAGTTGAGGAGGGAAATTTCCAAATTGCATAGAGACGACGTTGGAGGTGACGGTCTTCTCTTTTGGAGTAAGAGAGATAGCTCCAGATTTAATCATTTCTTGGATCTTTCCTTTCAATACATAACATGTACGAATTGTATGACCCAGCATTCTGTGATATGGACAGTATTTAGGATGATCTGTCTTACCAGCTTCATCAGGTTTCTTGATCTCTGGTAATTGTATTTTATTACCTTTCAGCAGACATTCAAAGATACCAAGGACATCGTCGTCATCAAAAGAATATTCTTCTCTGGGGCGAGGTGTTCTTGATTGTTAAGTTGTAGAGGCAGGAGTTTGAACATTCGATGCATCTTTGCTCTGAAGATTAACTTCTAGAGTTTCTTTTCCTTTGCGAGCATTATTTTTATTGTTAGCCCTTGTCCTGTTTCTTTAGGAGTCATCTGCACTCCTAAACCTTTGAAGGTTTCAGCACTGATTTCTGCAGCTTTAGCACTGACTATGAAGGAAGGCCAATCTTGAAATTGAGTGGACCCTGTCCACATACTGATGATTGACAACAAGTTTGATTTGTACGTGTCAATGGTGACAGCATCAGGAGTTCCAAGAGGCATCTTCAGAGCTTCTCTTCGAAACCGTTCAATGTATTCCTCTGTAGATTCATTATTTTTGCTTGATTCTAATAAGAGCAGACATAGTCATGTCATTAAGCCCTTCATAGAACCTTTCAAGAAACATCTGTTTGAAACCAGCAAATAAGATAATACTCCCATCTGGGAGACTTCTATACCATTCATAAGCCGTTCCCTTGAGACATCCAATAAATACCCGAGTAAGGAGGGCATCACTTGGTTGTAGTTGATCAGTCATCACTTCAAAGTGATTGATAAACTGACTTGGAGAAGTGGTTCCATCATAGAATGAGATAGTAGGAGGCTTGTATTTAGGAGGATATGATACTTGCTTCCATTCTATCGGATAAGGCTGCTTGATGCCTAACCTTTGTAAACCATCATTCTGTTTGAATGCCTCGAATTGAGTTTTGAGATTTTTCAATTCTTCAGAGACAACTCCCGAAGATTGCGGAGTTGTGGCTTGTAGAGAATAGTTAGGAGGAGGAACAACATTGTAAGCACTACCCCCAGCTCCAGAGAGACTAGGATTTGGTTGAGCAGGTCCAGGAGTATTGGATTGTACTGCTGGAGGAACTTGTATTGGACTTATATCAGTATCAACTGGTATGGCATCTGATACAGTCTGTCAATTTTGCAACTGAGCTGTCATGAGTTCATACATTGACTTCATTGTGTCAGTCATAGACTTCATTTGCTGTTCCAAAGAAGCAATTCTTTGATCTTAAGGAGTCAGGAAAGAAGGGTTCATCAGTATTCCCATCAACCATGTAAGTCGTGACTGTATGAGGGATTATTGATGAACTAGTAGATGTTGTATGCTCTGAATCATTGCTTCGTGTATCAAAGTCAACTATAGGAGAATTACCCCCAGTAGGAAGAGGTGGGAAGTTAGATTCTCCAAGAAATTCAGAGTCAATTTCAGGGATCAAATTTCTTTGACTAGAAGCCAGGACTCTTGCTCTGGTGTTTTTATATACTCCATCTGGACTATCAACTCTACCCCCGGTGTCCCGAGAAGTCATGTTGACAGAGGAAACAAAGGCTCCTCTTCATCAGGCATAGGTTCATACTGAATCCTATTAAAGACAGACTGTCGTTTATTTTGACATCTGCATTGCATTGTGACTCTTGGCTGGAAGTCACATTCAGCATGATCACCATGGTCTTGAACTGTTGATTCACATCTGCACTGAATTATGACTCTTGGATAGAAGTCACATTCAGCATGTTCCTTTGATATAGAATTACTCCTTCTCTTCTGTTGAAGATATTCCCGTAAATCTGTTTATGAAGATTGAGGAATATATTTCCTGTTCTTGGGTCTTGATGGCTCTTGATTATACAAAAAGTGATTAATGTGAGCCACATAATTTCTTGCATACTCTGCATCTGGATCTTTTATCTTCATATCCAATTGGTATGGTTTTTTAACACCAGAAGTGCTGAGTTTTGTTCTTAAATCAGTGGAAGGTAACATATTAATTTTGGAAACATGGAGTTTTCCTTCCATTGATCTGGATATTTGCAGAGAAGGAAGAATTAAACCACTCCCTTGACTAGGAGTTGGTAACAGACCCTCTTTAATGGACAGATTCTGTGCCCAATTTGAAGAAATCAAAGAAGAAGACATTAAGGAATGTTTCTTCTTAGACTCATTCAGATGTTGAGACATAGAATGTCCAGAAGGAAGAGTAGTCAAAAGACCATCTCCTTTCCTTTGACTAACAAAAGTATCAGTCAAAGCTGTTCCTGGAGTAAAAACTACAGGAGCAGAAGAAACAACTAAAGAGTTGTTCCTTTTCGAAGGGACTTTGTGTGGAAAACTACCCCCAGTTTAGTAGAACTCGGTGAAGAAGAAGAGATAACTAAGGAGTTATTCTTCTCTGATGAAATACACGCTGAAACAGACTTGGTTAAAGAACCAGAGCTGTTAGCGTGACTTTTGATTTTAGAATTACACGCTGGAACAGATTTGGCTAAGGAGCCAATACTGTCAGCGTGACTTTTGAATGTGGGATTGCACACTGGAATAGATTTGGCTAAGGAGCCAGTACTATCAGCGTGACTTTTAGAGTTGAATTTGCACACTGGAACAGATTTGGCTAAAGAGCCAGTACTGTCAGCGTGACTTTTAGAATTGAATTTGCACACTGGAACAGATTCGGCTAAAGCCAGTACTGTCAGCGTGACTTTTAGAATTGAATTTGCACACTGGAACAGATTCGGCTAAAGAGCCAGTACTGTCAGCGTGACTTTTAGAATTGAATTTGCACGCTGGAACAGATTCGGCTAAGGAGCCAGTACTGTCAACGTGACTTTTAGTTACTGTCATCTTCGAGCGCACAAGAGTGTGCATGCTTGCAGTGGAGTTCTTGCCAGTGTTAGGAGTAGACACTGTGGCAGAGACTTCACCATTGACTGCCAACTGATTCTTAGGGACATAGAGTGTCCCTTTGACTTGGCAGTGATAATGGAGGCTGGAATGGGCTTGCCACCCTTAGCCCGCTGCATTTCTTCATAGGCGAGTTGATCGAATTTGATCGTCATCACCTTCTTCGTCGAGCCGATAGACGAAGTGTCGCATTGAGTTGTTACCATCTCAGAAGAGGAGATGGTTTTCCCCAGCAGAGTCGCCAATTTATTTTCCATAAAGAAATTCTCTTTATTTGTTGTGTATCTGGGAAAATTACAACTGTAGGAATCCGATCTAGAAGACGATCGCTTTATCCCTTGGACTATGCGAAGAAGAAAAGCTCTCAAAATTTTGACAGTAGATATCAATGTATCTGTACAATGAATAAAAAAAAACTCTATTTATAGAGTCAAAACAGTAACTGAAAAGATAACTACCTCACCACTAGTTCATTTGAAAAGTCACGCAGACTCTAAATACACGCAGGGTTAGTGAGTAGTTACTGGACGTGGCCCGTAACTGTTGGACACATGGCATTAGTGCATGAGTCTGTACAAGTTACTGGGCACGCGAGAGAGAGATCGGTGGCATGGCTGCCACGTACTCCAGTTGAAATGAAATCCACGCTGTCTTGCTGAAGGCAAAAAATCCACGCAGTTTCGTTGACGCAGACTCGTTGAAGGCAAAATCCACGCAAGCTTTGAAGAAGAATACTTCAGAATTCACGCAGGCTTTGAGAAGAGTAACTCAAAAATCCACGCAAATTTGAGGAAGGAGAAGGTTCAGAATCCACGCAAACCGCCAGCTGTCTTGATTTGGCACGCTTCGTCTGACACAAAACTCTGACATTGATTATATTATCAGCCGCATTAAATGATAAGACCCAAAGTCACGCCCACTTGGTGAAGAGTGAGTCTTGCTAAGGAAGATTTCGAAAATCACGCAAAAGACGGCGATGATCTCTCGAATTCTGTGCATACGTGGCATACGAAGACGTTCTCGACTGTTGTGTTGTCAGTCATTATGATTCTGACGTATGGCTGAGCTGTCTCTGCGTGACTTCTAAAGGAGATGGCCAGGCAGAACTTAGCGTATCTTTTGTGCTGCTTCTTGGATCACTCTGTGTGACTTGTTCTGATCAACTCAGCGTGACTTTCATTTTTGAGGCCTACAAATTACTGTCAGATAGATGTAGTATTGATTCACGAGCCTCCCTTGGGCTAGTACACCCTAGTCGCAACTAGATGTACTGATTCACGAGATTCACGAAATACTGATCAGCTTTTTGTTATTTATGTTACGGGATATCTAGGGATATTCAGTTGTTCTCCCCTCCCAAATGCTTCCTTAGATAAGAAATTTCCGAAGGTCGGAAATTTGTCTATCTCCTAAATTTCTCAAAAATTTCGGCTGAGTCTCCTTTGTATTTTGGAGCCCCGAAAATTTACAAGAAAACATATATATAATGGAAGTAAATATTGGCTCGCCGACCCTTTCGGTGGAGCAACTCTCAACACCGGAATCACGCAAGTAAATAATTGGGCTCGCCGACCCTTCGGTGGAGCAACTCTCAACACCGGAACCACGCAAGGAATAAAAGAACAAAAGAACTGGAGATTTATACCTGAGCAAACAATGATTACCTTTCTTTTGGCAATTTGTCGGGTCGCGGCTTGCTAATAGCTTTGCAGTTTGTCAAATAAAGCAAATATGTATTCAACTATGCAAGACTTTTTAATGTATAACTATATGTACAGGTATATATATGTATGTATATATATATATATATATATGTATATATATATATATAAAGATATGTACATATATATGTATGTGTATATATATATATATATATATATTAATATATAATATATATATATATATATATATATATATATGTAGATAGTATAACGAAAATTAAACCAAATGAAACTCTTCCGTAACACATGCATGAAGCAGGAGAATGAAAAATAAACGGGAATTATTTCTAACTATGGACACACACAAAATTGAGTAAAAATGCAGTGAGTAGAGAAAATAGGATCCTTGTATTTTTACCTTCCTGGCGTACGGTCCAGTCGTTCAGTTTCAATGTTTATGACAACTTACCATTGGAGAGTCCCATATGTTCATATGTGTTTGTTTGTTCATGAAGAGTTCAATAGTTCATGTCCACAATTGCAAGTCCAAAATTCGTGTCCGAAATTGATTCCTCTATTGTGTCCAACGTTTATCCACTTGTCACTTGTTCGTGATACGTTACAATAAATATTTAATACTTTTGTCTATGTCTATCAAAAATTAAACATTTGCAAAAATCAAAGTTGCAACATTTTAAAATATCTCAAATTGGGTTAAATGTTATCAAAATTTCAGAATTTAATTAACCATGATTAGGGATATTCCCTTAACTTTTATTCCAAGCTAAAAATTATGAGAAGGAGAAATTTATATGTAGCATGATATTCAGATTTTAAAAGATTAACCGATACAATTTTAAATTCCTATTATTACCAAAACTTGACAAAACTTGTGTAATTATAACAAAATTTCAGAATCTAACATGATTTATAATAATTCCTATTAAATTCTAGATGGAAAAGATTAGGGAAGAAGGGGAGAGAGGAGGACTTGCCTTGGATTGGGAATGCCCTAGACTTCTCCACAAGCCCTAATTGAATCCCAATAGCAAAATAACAATTTTGTTAGTATTCTAACCTAGTTGGAATTGGAAAAAATAGAGATTGGGGAAAGGAGAAGAAGTTTACCTAGGTTTCCTCTCTTTGGAATTGATGGAGAAAAGGATGAAAAGAAGATGGAGTGGAAGATGAAGTGGAGGTGGCCGGGAGGGGCGGCTGGCGGCTGGCAGCGGCGGCGGACGGCGGGCGGCAGCGGGCAGCGGCAGCAGCTGGGGTCGGGAGGGGGGTCGGGTGTGAGTGTTTTTTTTTTTTTTTTTTTTTCCTTCCTTCTCTTTGTAGTGTGTGGTTGTTTTATAGGGAAGGGGGGGTTATGTGCTGCTGGTGGTGGGATTTTGGGGGTGGTGTTTGAGTGTTGGGGGGGGGGGGGGGGGGAGATTATATAGAGGGGTGAGATGGTGAGGTGTCCCCCCCCCCCCCATTAAATACATGGGGGACACCTCTCCTTCTCCAATCTTCTTCATTTAATGATTATTAATATTTTTGAAGCAAATAATAATAAATAATAATAATAATAATAATAATAATAATAGTAATATAAGAGTATGACAAATCCTAATCCTCCTAGGAGTCTCCCATAGGCCTCAAATCTCTACACAAGGGACACAACCATCGGGTGGTTCCTATAGGTTCCAAAATCAATAAAATTTTATAGGAATTGATTTAGAGAATAGGTAATTACCAATTAGGAGTAAATCCTAATAAAACTCTCTCCGATTCGAAGATTCTCGAAGAATGGACACTTCCACCTTGCACTTCTCTTCCAAACTTAGGTAGCACCCTCCCTTGATGGTATAGAGATGTTCTATGGAAGAAATTTGGGGAGAAAGGGAAGATTGAGAGATCAAATCTCAATTTCTAGGTCTAGGTTTTGGGGGAAATCAAATTTGGGGAAGAACTTGAGTGGAGAAGAAGTAAATGAAGTGGGGATGGACCTCCATAGGTGGCCGGCCATGTAAGGGGGTTTGGGGGCATTTGGCTAATGTCCAAAATGCCCTCCAAGCCTCCTTTAGGCCAAATTTTGACTTAGGAATTTTTCAGGTTCGGAACGGCCAAGTTAAAATCTACAAATTGGCCGATTAAGTCACGAAAAAATTATCTAAAGGTATCAGACTAATTTGTGGGATTTTATGGGCCTTGTCTAACCTAAAATTGGGTCCCGATCAGAGTCTAAGCTACCCCGGGTCTCCGATACAAGTCGGAATGAGTTGAAATTCGAACCCGACTCCAAAAATCTCCAAATAACAATAAAATTAAATAAAAATTTCTAAAGTTCCCAGAAATGCAAAAAAATGACCATTTTACTCCTATTTGTGAAAAGTGGGAGTGACAAGTACAAGGACAACAACTAACAAAAGCTTAAAAAGAGTGTGTAATAGGAAAAATAAAATAATAAGTTCACAATTTTTTGTTGGACATGACTTAAAATTTAAATTGAAATAAAATTCAGGATCTAAACGCTAATTAGCACTATTCATAGCACAAGAATTATAAACCAAAGTAATTAGTGTGCCTTAATTTCTGACTAACACCTGATTTTGTCTTAAATTCACTAATTAAACTAATCACCGATCTTAATCCGAGTAGGGTTTCAAGGATTATCACCCGAGTCTAGTGCTCAAAGGTGACACCTTTGCTTGATCCTCGTTCCAAACTTCTTTAGGGTTCTAATTAGACTTATTTTGAATTTGGAGAAATATAACTGTCGACCATTTAGTGATTTGTTTTGTAATTGATGAAAAATTGCGAAAGCTGTCATCTTCCTCTTGATTCCTTTCCCATTGGTACCAAATTCCCAATGTTCTGGTGACATATAAGTGTGCCCATAAGCTGTTTGATGTTGTGACTGTTGAAAATTTTGCGAAAGGCGTCATCTTTGTTCTTGATTCTTTCTCTTTTTGATTAGAAAACATATGAGAAGGCGCCCAATCTCGTCCAATTCCCAAGAGGGAATGGAGAAATCCATCAATAACCCCCTCGATCCCGCCTCTGCCTCCTCGCCACCCTCTCCGCTGTCTTCTGGTTCCTCCTCTTCTACTTCCATTTCACCGTGCTCGGTTCCGCCCCCGCTGTACCCCAACCGAAGCCCTCCGTCCCCTCCGTTGTCTCCTCCGAGACTGAACATCTCTCCCAAGTCGAGAACCCGATCGGTCCGAACGCTCATCGAAGAACCCAAGAAGGATTACGCTTTCGTTCGGGCCCTCAGGACCGCGGACAACAAGAGCGACCCCTGCGGCGGGAGGTACATTTACGTCCTAAAGACATGCTTACAGATTGACGGAAGCTTAGCCTCTGGACCAACATGTGCAAGTTCACCGCCAATGCCGGCCTCGGCCCTCCCCTCGAGAACGTCGAAGGGGTTCTCGGATACCGGCTGGTACTCCACCAACCATTTTGCGGTGGACGTGATCTTCAGCAACCGAATGAAGCAGTACGACTGCCTGACGGAGCTAGGGCTCGTCTATTGCCGCTGCGGTGTTCGTCGATTTCTACGCTGGGTTCGACATCTCCCGGCATCTTTGGGGCCACAACACCTCGGTCCGGGATGCGGCTTCTCTTGATCTGGTGGACTGGCTCACGAAGACGCCGGAGTGGAACGTAATGGGCGGGAGGGACCATTTCTTGGTGGCGGGAAGGATTACGTGGGAATGCTAACGACTTCAGGATACCCTATCCGACGTACTTCCATCCGGCGAAGGATACCGAAGTGTTCCTCTGGCAGGACCGGATGAGGAAGCTGGAGCGGAGGTGGCTCCTCTCGTTCGCGGGAGCTCCACGCCCTGGCAACCCGAAGTCGGTCCGGGGGCAGATTATCGATCAGTGCAGAAGTTCTCCGTCGGGCAAGCTTTTGGAGTGCGATTTCGGGGAGAGCAAGTGCCACTCCCCCGGTAGCATAATGCTGATGTTTCAGAGCTCTACATTTTGCTTGCAGCCTCAAGGCGATTCATATACGAGGAGATCGGCTTTCGACTAGATGTTGTCCGGTTGTATACCCGTCTTCTTCCGCCCGTGGTCGGCATATACGCAGTGCACTTGGCGTCTCCCGAAGAATTTTTCGACGTACTCGGTGTTTATTCCGGAGGACGACGTTCGGAAGAAGGGCGTGAGCGTAGAGGAGAGGCTGAAGCGAATTCCCGACGATGTGGTGAAGGCGATGAGAGAGGAGCTGCAAAGAATTCTTGGAAAAATGAGCAATTAGCTCAGGCTTGAAAGATATTTGTAGTAAATTTGGAGGTTTTGTAAAAAAATCAGTGTCTAGAAGGAATTGAACTTGACCCACTTAGTTTCATCTATTGGTTGAATCATTGGTTGAACCGGTTTGACCTGACCAATTGTTTTGTCCGAGTTGATCTCAGTCCTCTTTTTAAAGCACCGTTTGTAGTATAATTTTGTTTTCATAAATTTAATTATAGAAATTTGATTTCCGAGAATATAAAATTTCAGACTATATATTATTTTGCGTACCAATCATCCCCAAATTAGCATATGTACCATGTTCATCCTTGGAGTTGAACTGTTTAGCCTTAGTCTGAGCTCTGAGCTCTGTTTAATGCTTCTG